>JABUQX010029666.1:0-15000 GCA_015478945.1 Trachelipus rathkii
TGTTCAATCTATCTGATTCTTTGAAAAAAGAGCGGTAAGTGGATAGAGAGCGCAAATGGACTTAGTCTCAATCGTTAAGAACGCAGATAAGTTTTCTCTCTAGCTTTCGTTAGGTCTCTCATATACTTCCCTCTTAACTAGTTTATTTAAAACTATAACATGTTTCCCGTATTATTTTATATTTTGGGTTCTTTTCGTGAATGCTTACTAGTAGTTGTGGCTATCGGTCAAGGATAATCAATTATTGAGCAGGCGGAATGATCCCGTGCCTAGAGAAAGGATTTTGGCCTAAGTGAGGTCTGGATGTGTGTAGTGTTCTCGGTAGTGGAGAAGCAGACTGATAAGGAGAAAGATTTACGAAACTGGATAATGGAGAGAGTGCTTGTGTGATGTGGATTAGCCCCAAGAAGGGTGACAAATCAAAAAAGCGTTGGTATACAGGGTATATTATGACTGTGATAATAGGAAATTTTGTATACAAAAATAGTAATGTATGGTAGTAGATAGGTCATGGGAACAAGCCACCTGCCCTCTTGATTAATTAATGTATTTATATCTAAAGAAAAATAAAAGGAATAAGAAAGGACTTCCTCATATTGTTTTTATTTTGCAAAAATATAATAGGCCATGATTTTAATTAAAGTTTCATAGGTAGCAGAGGTACAGGAGTTTTCGATGAATTAAGTATTATTGATGATCCTTTCTTCTTACTATGTGGAAAGGAGATCATCGTAATACGCTGCTATAAAAAGTTATTTTGACAACCCCTGAAATATATTTGTCCAACTCTTCTAAAGTAAAATTTAAAATTCTATATTGGAATTTAGTACTTGCTTCCCTTTCTTTTTGTTTTAAATAGTTAGTCAGTTTCTCAGAGTTATAGTGGGACCGTTTTAAACATTGTGGGTCCACTCTGAGAAAAGTGAAAGAGGGGAAATGAGTTAGTTTACTCTGATTCATTTCGTCTCCTGACTGACTGTTGAAATTATTACCTTAGAATAGAATATATTTGTGCATTTTTTATTTTTTATCATAAAATCCTATCATGACTCGATTACTGCCGAATATATTGTACTTTTCAGAGTGGATAGCCGAAGTAAAAATCTCTGTCGGTTCCCAGAGTACCCGGACTAGTCAACTCCTCAGGATGCCTGTGGTTACGTCAGAAGTGTCTATTGAAGTTCTCTTGCCTACCAATGGTCTCGGCCCTAATGACACCAACTGTAAGACCATAGTCATATGGTCCCTGACAAGATGGTAAAAAAATGCAGGATCGGGGCAAAACACTGTGAATATATATGAACCTTTGAGATCTGTCTGTGGAATGTATTCCCGGGATCATGACCAATACTTCTGAGTCTAAAATACAGCTATAAATATGTTCGCCATCTACAAGATTTATACACCTATAATGCTCAATATATCTCCCCTTGATGATCCTGTATCCTTACCTCAACAAGTACCAATGGCCGGAGAAGAACATCGTCCGAGGGAAACGACATATTGAATCCATCATAAAAAGAATTCATAAAGGCGGAGTACGTAGAGTCACCCCTAATATCAGATATTGAGAAAAAAGAAGACCCTTAATGACCATTCTTTCGTATACACTAAAAGGGTGGATCCAAATTATATGATTCCTCTCAATTTTATTTCATACTGGTCATGATGAATCTCCCGCAGAAACTATTCCCGAAGTTCACCCTTATGTACAACCAGTCCCGTTATAAAAATTTTTCCCATCAATTTATTTCCAATGTAAAAATTATTTTCCTTTAATGAATGTACAAGAACATAGTGGTCCTTACATCCCTTCTCCTCAGTCAAATTATCCACTGAGTGAGCCCAAGTCTGTGCCTTCGTGTCCTCCACATCCTTCTTGCAATTGTCATTTCAATGTATCCCTTGACTATGAGTCTGCTCTGGATCCCAGCGTTAAGGTTGTACTGCGTACAGGCTTACGCTGGGTGATGGAGCAAAAGGCTTCTGTACTATTGATGCAGGAGTTCCCCGAAGAGAAAGAATCTGCTGTTCGTCCTTCGTCCCTGCCTAAGGCACAGAAATTATAAATAATTTGTAAATATATAATAACTTTTGAAAAATTTATATTGTAGTTTATATGTAAGAGTCCTGATTGTCCTTCTCTACGCTGTTCTATGCTCTTGGCCGCCTCTTCACTCCCGTCTTTCTTGAACGACGTGGAAAATGGAGGTGGGGGTTTAGATTTAGCGGGGGAGGATATAAGGGAGATGTTGTTCGTGCATAGTTGTGCCATTGACGACTGAAGTAACCCGTAGTAACTGTTTAGTAAGTTTAAGATTTCTCATTGATCCAGTCTGGACAATACGCTCCAGCCTGGACGATGATTGTATTATATTATATTATTGCTTTATTTATTATCAAAACTTAGGGAATTATAGAGGTTATAATTATTTTCTCTCTTTTTTAGTTTGGATATATGATTTGATGTATTAATAATATTATAAACTAAACACTTTGTTAAAGTTCTAAAAAATACATGATATCGTACCCAAAACATTGTTAACAAACAAGTTCATAAATACTCGAAGACTTTGGAGACCTGGAAGTTAGATGTCCAGATTTTCCAGGTTAGTGAGTACGGCTAAATAAAAGATTCCATTTCATTCATTATTGTAAATTTATTATTGTCATGTACTGGGAAAGCAGTAGTAACACAAATGTTATTGTTGCAGTTTCATATCGGAAAGAACCAGCAAACTATTCAGTTAATTGAACAAACCCCTCTTGGAAATTGAAAGGGTGAGTTCAATAAAGTAATAAAGTACATGTAAAATTATATGAAGTTATACTGTTATAAATGAAGATAAAGTGTGATCTGTAGTAATCCCCTTTATTATTTATTTGTACAGGGTTTGTAGTTCTGGTCTCAATTTCAGTTCCTGGTTACAATCTTTGATTTCATTCCTGTTTTAATTTTGGGACAAGTTTTAATTTCTGGTCTGATTTTGGTTCCTGGTTACAATCTTTGATTTCATTCCTGTTTGAATTCAGCTCTTTTGTTTATCCCCAAAAATCTTCAGTTAAGTATGATATATTAGTCATAATTGAGTCAGAATTTCTATTTCCTCCCCTTACTTCATTGCACGAATGATATTTGGATTCGTTTGGTTTCCACTCTTGAATCTGATCCTGAACTTATGTACATAATCATAATACATTGGATTTTAAGTATAATTCCCATGTATTTATCTAATTAAAATATATTATATAATCCAATTCATATAACTTTTACTATAGTTTTGTTGGGAGTGGATTGTGTTATCTTTATATGTTCACAAACCTCCCACATGTATATATTTTGAACGAATTAAGTAAACATAAACTTTTTCTAGTGTGTCTATATCCTTAGATTTTGATTCTATATTGAACTGTTATTATATTTTTATTCTTTACTAGCTAAAAATATCTGATTAGACTCCACCGAAAAATATATGATTAGACTCCATTGATAGATAGATCCGGAAACATTCTAGTTAAGTAAACCCTTCATTTGGGTTAAGACCTGTAGATAATATCACAATTGCGAATTTAAATTAAAGAAACTCACAATCCTCCTTGAATAGTCACACAAGTAAGCAGGCCAACGGAGTCCCGAGACAATCTCCCTCCGTTACGGAAATAGCCTAACCTGCTCCGTAAAACCTCTGATGGTGTCAGTTGGTTGCCTGTGCTTACTAGACATTCAAACCACATCTATCGAACATCACCTTAATACTATCTACTTCTTATTATATCTTTTGACCTCAGAATTATTCAATCTTCATCGACATTCGACTCTACGAGAATAAGTGGAGAGAGGCACCTTCCAGTCGGGTACGAGTGTTCGGTCCCAGCGTGCTTCTCTCCGCAACATAAATAAATTAAGTGGCGCCCGAACAGGGACTCTGTTTGAGTTCCTGCGCTTGCGTGCACTAGGATTGTGACTCTCGATCACATCATCACATTTATTTTGAAAATTCATCGATTCTCTTCAGCTCTCTTCAAAGAAATCTTCTTCTTTTGTACTTACATTGGACAGATTCAAGAGTTAGTTAGGGATAACCCTCCAATACTTTAATTTTCTTTATTTACTTAAACAAAAATTTAACATGTCTGAAAAAAATCAAAACACAGGCTTGGAAACAAGCACAGCTTCTGATAGTCAAGAGGTTGTGGACTTTGATCCATCTCTTGCGGCTGTTGCTCTAGATCCACGTTTAGACCAGCGTCTGAATGATGATCAAAATAAACATCAATTCGAAATGAATGTAGGAATGAATGTGGGAGTGAATGCTGAAATTAAAGACAGGGTAGAAGTTGCCAACTCTGACACACCCTTGGGTTCCAACTCTGACGTAAAAATGGTTTCCAAATCTGACAAACCTTTTAATCAGTCCGAAATGGATGCCTTGCTTATTAAACTTAAAAAGCAATGGACTCAAGAAAATAATGGTGAAATCAGTCAGGTTGAACACAGAACGATCCCCGCTCGAGGTCAAGTAATATCCTCTGACCTTGATGCACCTAAATTGACAATGCCTAAAAATACCACTTCTTTCTATGATCGTGAGTATAACCCTTCCTTAGTTTCCCAATTTCAACCACGATCCAAACCTTTTCCTCATAATCCACCGAGTTATGTGGAAACTCCCAAAAATCATTTTCTTCCTAATCCTAACCTTATTCCTAATCCTAACCTTATTCCTAATCATAATTTTCTTCCTAAACCTCAACTTCTTCCTAATCCCAATCTTCGTCATGATTCTATACCCCCAGGAAATTACTTTACTCAACCTAAGTCTCTCTTGAGAAATCCCGACATGGGTAGAGGCAATAGGGATTCTTTATCCCCAATAAATAGAGGAGAATCTGATTTCTCCGAGAAATATAATAGGTTGCTACAACCCCACCGAGACCAAATCCCAGTAAATCAGTATCCGGAGCACCAGATGTCTATTGACCCTCAGTCGTATTCTGGTTGTTTTCCACAAGGATTACCACAACGACAATATGAACGTCGTATTCCCGATACAAATGAACCTTCTATGTATTCAGGGCCACAAATGAAACAGAGACTTGACATGCTGGAGGAGGCCATTGTACTCCTTACACAGTTGCTCAAGAACTCTCAAAAACTTAAGGTTGTGGACCCTGGAAAATTTAAATATGAATCAGAACAAGATCTCTTAGTCTATTTGGCTGATTTTGAGGCGTACTGTAGCCTTAATTATCCAAATGCCCATCACCAATGGTTGAGACTGCTAGGACGACAGCTAGAAGGCAAATTTCTTCACATATACCGTGAAATCATAAAAGATAACCGGGAATACTTCTCTGTACGGGATAATCTAGTATGTTGGTATAGAGATGAGGAACGTAAGAAGAAAGAATATAGGATACAGAAGTATCATGCTGCTCACCGATACCCCAACGAGAGCATTAAAATGTTTGCCCTTCGGTTGGAACGCCTGGCTAGTCAAGCATATCCTGGATACGATATGAGAGATCATGATTCCCTTAGAATTGCTTTCCTTTGCAGTTTGCCTCCATATATTGAAACATTCGTCCGTCAATATATTAAAATGATGGAGTTGGACGGGTATAGTAGAGTTTCCTGGGAAAATATAGTGAACTTTGCGGATTCCTTAGATAGCGAGAATATCGTTTTCCCGAATTCCATTTCCCAAACTAATCCATGTGAGATCGACAATTCAACTTATGCCCAAAAGACCGCGATGAAAGTGAACCTAGACGAATCTTTGGAATCCGTTATCCGGATAAATACTGCACTCCCCGGATGGACTGAGGTTTTGCATCACAACGTTGAACAACGAAAACCTAAATCCAAAATTGATCATCGGCAGGCTCCTAAGAAGAAAAGTAGTCCTCAAGAACGAAATAATGGTAGTCGATACTATCGTGACTCCACCAATAGTTACAAGAACCATGATAGTACAGTTCGTCCTGACCATAATTCGAATTCTCGTCCTAAGCCTGATGACCGGAAAAAGGTTTTGTGTAACTACTGTGAAAAAACAGGTCACTCCATGGAGGAGTGTTACAAATATCTGGGAGTATGCAGTTACTGCAAAAAGAAAGGTCACATCAGGGCCAATTGTCGATCTAGGAAGTCTCCTTCCCCTTCCCCGAATATTAGAAAAGTAGTCTGTCCCTTCTGCGGTGGTCCTCACGCTGGAATGAGGTGTTCAATTAGTGCTCCTCCCCAGTCACATAATCATGACCACGAGCCTTCTTCCCTTAGAACTGTTCCCTTTGAAAAAGTATATTCCCGGTCTTATTCCGCAAATCAACCGACCAATCACAGGCCTCCCTCGTCGTCCATGCAAGTGGAACCATCCCTACCTGTAAGTAAAAATTTAAACCCTTGCGCTAATGATGAGGTGCGGTATGATCCTCCTTTAAACTCCTGGTCTCCCCGGACTTGAGTCCTCTGGAGGAGAACCACCCTTTAATCGACTCAGTTAATGATGATGGAGACATAGAAAATTTTAAAATTTCTAAAATTATTCCCGAGAAATCTTCAGAACGACCTCCCTTAGAAATAAATAAACCCTTAGAAAATCCCTTACGGACGATGGTAGTCCATTGTACTCCTTTCAAGGAGGACCCTCTGATTGTCTCAGTCGCTTTGGTTCCCAACAGCTCTGGCTTCTACGGTTGTATGATAGACAGTGGAGCTGGAATCAGTTTAATCAGCACTGAAATCACCGAGTCGTACATGAAGAACTTGCCCTTACGGCCCTCTGTAGATATAAAAGTTAATGCCATCAGTGGGCTGGTCCGTGAACATTCAGTACCTATTGACTTCTATGTTGAATGTAATTTGCACTTCCCTGACAGTGATTATGTATCTAAGCCCGTCATTTTGTTGGTAGTTCCCCTGGAATTTATGCCTGCTCCGCTAGTTTTAGGGGCTGTCGCTTTAAAAGAAAATGACCTTCTCCCAGACTTAACTACGCGGGAATTGGTACATAGATCTGATGATTGTATAGAATCCATAGCTAGGGATGAGAGTCTAAAAATCCCTTTTTATAAATGTGTCACGGTTAATTCCATTAATGTCCCCCCGTTTTCTTGTCAGATGGTGGATGTAAGTTGTCCCTCATCTGAGCTCTCTTCCTTGGTAGGTTTTCAAGCCGATCCAATAGGACCTGTTATTCCAATCCCGGGTGTATTGGATTTGAGAGAATCTTGTAGGATCGCTCTTTTAAATACTTCCGATACACCTCATTATTATAGGAAGGGTACTGTGGTAGGTAGCTTGTGTTCTTTAGAAGAAGAAGATAATCTTCAAATTAATACTAGGTCAGTAGATGCGAATTCAGAAATCAACGTAAACGCAGACGTATGGTCCCCCACTAAGTTGGAGGAGGAGTTTTGCTTTGCGGATATTCCTATCTCTGACCTCGACAAGAAACGATTAATCGCCTTCTTTTGTACTTACATTGGACAAATTCAAGAGTTAGTTAGGGATAACCCTCCAATAATTTAATTTTCTTTTTTTTTTTTTACTTTAAAAAAAATTTAACATGTCTGAAAAAAGTCAAAACACAGGCTTGGAAACAAGCACAGCTTCTGATAGTCAAGAGGTTGTGGACTTTGATCCATCTCTTGCGGCTGTTGCTCTAGATCCACGTTTAGACCAGCGTCTGAATGATGATCAAAATAAACATCAATTCGAAATGAATGTAGGAATGAATGTAGGAGTGAATGATGAAAATAAAAATAGGGTAGAAGTCACCAACTCTGACACACCCTTGGGTTCCAACTCTGACGTAAAAATGGTTTCCAAATCTGACAAACCTTTTAATCAGTCCGAGATGGATGCCTTGCTTATTAAACTTAAAAAGCAATGGACTCAAGAAAATAATGGTGAAATCAGTCAGGTTGAACACAGAACGATCCCCGCTCGAGGTCAAGTAATACCCTCTGACCTTGATGCTCCTAAATTGCAAATGCCTAAAAATACCACTTCTTTCTATGATCGTGAGTATAAACCTTCCTTAGTTTCCCAATTTCAACCACGATCCAAACCTTTTCCTCATAATCCATCTAGTTATGTGGAAACTCCCAAAAATCATTTTCTTCCTAATCCTAACCTTATTCCTAATCCTAACCTTATTCCTAATCCTAATCTTATGCCTACTCATAATTTTCTTCCTAAACCTCAACTTCTTCCTAATCCCAATCTTCGTCATGATTCTATACCCCCAGGAAATTACTTTACTCAACCTAAGTCTCTATTGAGAAATACAGACATGGGTAGAGGCACTAGAGAATCTTTGTCCCCAATAAATAGAGGAGAATCTGACTTCTCCGAGAAATATAATAGGTTGCTACAGCCCCACCGAGACCAAATCCCAGTAAATCAGTATCCGGAGCACCAGATGTCTATTGACCCTCAGTCGTATTCTGGTTGTGTTCCACAAGGATTACCACAACGACAATATGAACGTCGTATTCCCGATACAAATGAACCTTCTATGTATTCAGGGCCACAAATGAAACAGAGACTTGACATGCTGGAGGAGGCCATTGTACTCCTTACACAGTTGCTCAAGAACTCTCAAAAACTTAAGGTTGTGGACCCTGGAAAATTTAAGTATGAATCAGAACAAGATCTCTTAGTCTATTTGGCTGATTTTGAGGCGTACTGTAGCCTTAATTATCCAAATGCCCATCACCAATGGTTGAGACTGCTAGGACGACAGCTAGAAGGCAAATTTCTTCACATATACCGAGAAATAATAAAAGATAACCGTGAATACTTCTCTGTACGGGATAATCTTGTATGCTGGTATCGAGATGAGGAACGTAAGAAGAAAGAATATAGGATACAGAAGTATCATGCTGCTCACCGATATCCCAATGAGAGCATTAAAATGTTTGCCCTTCGGTTGGAACGCCTGGCTAGTCAAGCATATCCTAGATACGATATGAGAGATCATGATTCCCTTAGAATTGCTTTCCTTTGCAGTTTGCCTCCATATATTGAAACATTCGTCCGTCAATATATTAAAATGATGGAGTTGGACGGGTATAGTAGAGTTTCCTGGGAAAATATAGTGAACTTTGCGGATTCCTTAGATAGTGAGAATATCGTTTTCCCGAATTCCATTTCCCAAACTAATCCATCTGAGGTCGACAATTCAACTTACGCCCAAAAGACTGCGATGAAAGTGAACCTAGACGAATCTTTGGAATCCGTTATCCGGATAAATACTGCACTCCCCGGATGGACTGAGGTTTTGCATCACAACGTTGAACAACGAAAACCTAAATCCAAAAATAATCATCGGCAGGCTCCTAAGAAGAAAAGTAGTCCTCAAGAACGAAATAATGGTAGTCGATACTATCGTGACTCCACCAATAGTTACAAGAACCATGATAGTACAGTTCGTCCTGACCATAATTCGAATTCTCGTCCTAAGCCTGATGACCGGAAAAAGGTTTTGTGTAATTACTGTGAAAAAACAGGCCACTCCATGGAGGAGTGTTACAAATATCTGGGAGTATGCAGTTATTGCAAAAAGAAAGGTCACATCAGGGCCAATTGTCGATCTAGGAAGTCTCCTTCCCCTTCCCCGAATATTAGAAAAGTAGTCTGTCCCTTCTGCGGTGGTCCTCACGCTGGAATGAGGTGTTCAATTAGTGCTCCTCCCCAGTCACATAATCATGACCACGAGCCTTCTTCCCTTAGAACTGTTCCCTTTGAAAAAGTATATTCCCGGTCTTATTCCGCAAATCAACCGACCAATCACAGGCCTCCCTCGTCGTCCATGCAAGTGGAACCATCCCTACCTGTAAGTAAAAATTTAAACCCTTGCGCTAATGATGAGGTGCGGTATAATCCACCTTTAAACTCCTGGTCTCCCCGGACTTGAGTCCTCTGGTGGAGAACAACCCTTTAATCGACTCAGTTAATGATGATGGAGACATAGAAAATTTTAAAATTTCTAAAATTATTCCCGAGAAATCTTCAGAACGACCTCCCTTAGAAATAAATAAACCCTTAGAAAATCCCTTACGGACGATGGTAGTCCATTGTACTCCTTTCAAGGAGGACCCTTTGATTGTCTCAATCGCTTTGGTTCCCAACAGCTCTAGCTTCTACGGTTGTATGATAGACAGTGGAGCTGGAATCAGTTTAATCAGCACTGAAATCACCGAGTCGTACATGAAGAACTTGCCCTTACGACCCTCTGTGGATATAAAAGTCAACGCCATCAGTGGTCTGGTCAGAGAACATTCAGTACCTATTGACTTTTATATTGAATGTAATCTGTACTTTCCTGACAGTGATTATGTGTCCAAGCCCGTCATTTTGTTAGTTGTCCCCTATGAATTTATGCCAGCTCCTCTAGTTTTAGGGGCTGTCGCTTTAAAAGAAAATGACCTTCTCCCAGACTTAACTACGCGGGAATTAGTACATAGATCTGATGACTGTATAGAATCCATAGCTAGGGATGAGAGTCTAAAAATCCCTTTTTATAAATGTGTCACGGTTAATTCCATTAATGTCCCCCCGTTTTCTTGTCAAATGGTGGATGTAAGTTGTCCCTCATCTGAGCTCTCTTCCTTGGTAGGTTTTCAAGCCGATCCGATAGGACCTGTTATTCCAATCCCGGGTGTATTGGATTTGAGAGAATCTTGCAGGATCGCTCTTTTAAATACTTCCGATACACCTCATTATTATAGGAAGGGTACTGTGGTAGGTAGCTTGTGTTCTTTAGAAGAAGAAGATAATCTTCAAATTAATACTAGGTCAGTAGATGCGAATTCAGAAATCAACGTAAACGCAGACGTATGGTCCCCCACTAAGTTGGAGGAGGAGTTTTGCTTTGCGGATATTCCTATCTCTGACCTCGACAAGAAACGATTAATCGCAGTATTATTAAAACATAAATCGGCTCTCAGTTTCGGTGACCACGACGTGGGAGTGGCTACTAATATCACCCACTCTATCGAGGTAGAAACTGGTCGACCTGTGAGATTACCAGTACGTCGTTTTCAGGGTCCCTTGGCTCAAGAAATAGAAAACCAATGTCATGAACTGTTGGAGCAGGATATTATTAGACCCAGTAAATCCCCTTATTCAGCTCCTGTGGTTCCTGTCCGAAAACCTGACGGTAAGTTGCGTTTATGTATAGACTACCGGAAATTAAATAGTGTTACTAAGACAGATTCATTCCCCTTACCTAACCTAATAGATATGATTTATAATATGTATGGTAATAAATATTTTACAACCATTGATCTGGTCCGCGGTTATTATCAGGTGGCCATGGAACCCGAAAGTGTTGAAAAAACTGCTTTTTCCACTCCATTTGCCCAGTATGAGTATTTAAGAATGCCCTTTGGTGTAAAAAATGGTCCAGCAACATTTCAACGTGGAATGATGTTGGCGTTAGAGGAAATTCCATGGTCCAAGGTTATGATATACTTAGATGATATTATTATCCTCAGTCAAAACATAGAGGATCATCTAGTTACCTTGGATCGTGTCCTTGCTGCACTAGAGAGAAATGGGTATAAACTTAAACCCAGTAAAACCAGGCTTTGCCGTACTGAGGTGGAGTTCTTGGGTCACCAAATATCACGGAATGGTATACTTCCCCTTCAGAAAAATATCAAAGGGGCGTTAGAATTTCCCGTCCCGACTTCGGTAAAACAATTACGCCAGTTTCTGGGAATGGTAAATTTTTATAGGCGACATATTCCCAACTGTTCTCAGATCAGTAAGCCTTTATCATGTCAAACTGGTGGTAGATCCATTACCTGGACGCCGGAGTGTCAGCAGGCCTTCGACCAACTTAAAAAGGCCTTAGTTAACCCCACATTGTTATGTTTCCCCGATTATAGTCCAGAGGTTTCTCCTATGGAGCTCCATGTTGATGCTTCAGACCTCGGGGCTGGTGCTTGCCTTTCCCAAATCCAAGACGGCGAACGCAAGACCAATTGCTTTTATTTCTATGACCTTTAATGGGGCTCAGAGAAATTATGGAGTAATTGACAAAGAACTAACTGCTTTGCGTTGGGCTGTCAAATCCCTTAGACCTTTCCTCCGTGGTATAAAATTCATAATATATACCGACCATCTGCCACTCATCTATTTACAAAATATGAGTTTGGTTGATGGAAGGTTAGCTCGGACTATGGAAGAGCTCTATGAATATGACTTTGATATCCGTCATATATCGGGCCCTAAAAATATAGTTGCCGATGCTCTTTCCCGATCTCCCGTAAATGATAATATGGAAGAACCCGAAAATCCCTCTTTGGATTTCATTCCTCCTGGGTTCTTTCCGATAGAAATCAGCGGAGGAGGGGACTCGTTATATAAATGTTTTTCTCTTTACTTATATGGATCGGTCGAGAGACATTTAGAGGTAAGAGATGTTCTTATCGCAGAATTACAAAAACATCCAGTAAAGTATAAGCTTCAGGGTCAGTTGGTTCAAAAAAGACTCCGATTATTAAAATTGCCGGGTCAATTGCCAATACCAGAAGTTATAACTGCTTTTACAGATGTTTTTAAAGTTAACGTTCATATATATTATACCCATAATAAACCCTTAATATATGGAAATAACGCTGCTGGTGAACCCTGTTATTTAAAATGTTTGGCAGGAATTCACTATAACTATCTGCTAGTCACTTCTAGTGATGAATAAACTTTATAAATTTAATAAAAGTTCTGTGTTCAACTACTGATTGAAGAAAAGCTAAAATAATGAGCAAAATGACTTATCTCAAACTAAGAACCAGATAAGTTTTCTCTCTATCTTTCTTAATCTCTTCATATACTTCCTTCTTAACTATTTATTTAAAACTATAAACATTTTCCTATATGGAAGTGGTCTTGGAGGAATGCTTACTAGTATGTCTGATCGTCAAAAATTTCAAATTATGAGACGAATATCCCTCCTAGAGAAAATGTTCTTGCCTAAGTGATCTATTGTGTGTATGTATTCTCCGTGTATGAGTACAGACTAAATTTAAAAAAAAAAAAAAAAATTTACAAACTAGATAAGAAAGTCTTGTGTGATTGCATTACCCAAAATACAATCAAAAAGCGTTTATACAGTGTATATTATACTGTATAAATAGAAATTTTTATACAAAAATATAATTATGGTATATATATTCATGGAAAACCACCTGCCTCTGATAATTAATGTATTTATATCTAAAAGTAAAATAAAAGGAATAAGGAAAAAGACTTCCTCATATTGTTTTTATTTTGCAAAAATATAATAGGCCATGATTTTAATTAAAGTTTCATAGGTAGCAGAGGTACAGGAGTTTTCGATGAATTAAGTATTATTGATGATCCTTTCTTCTTACTATGTGGAAAGGAGATCATCGTAATACGCTGCTATAAAAAGTTATTTTGACAACCCCTGAAATATATATTTTGTCCAACTCTTCTAAAGTAAAATTTAAAATTCTATATTGGAATTTAGTACTTGCTTCCCTTTCTTTTTGTTTTAAATAGTCAGTCAGTTTCTCAGAGTTATAGTGGGACCGTTTTAAACATTGTGGGTCCACTCTGAGAAAAGTGAGAGAGAGGAAATGAGTTAGTTTACTCTGATTCATTTCGTCTCCTGACTGATTGTTGAAATTATTACCTTAGAATAGAATATATTTGTGCATTTTTTATTTTTTATCATAAAATCCTATCATGACTCGATTACTGCCGAATATATTGTACTTTTCAGAGTGGATAGCCGAAGTAAAAATCTCTGTCGGTTCCCAGAGTACCCGGACTAGTCAACTCCTCAGGATGCCTGTGGTTACGTCAGAAGTGTCTATTGAAGTTCTCTTGCCTACCAATGGTCTCGGCCCTAATGACACCAACTGTAAGACCATAGTCATATGGTCCCTGACAAGATGGTAAAAAAATGCAGGATCGGGGCAAAACACTGTGAATATATATGAACCTTTGAGATCTGTCTGTGGAATGTATTCCCGGGATCATGACCAATACTTCTGAGTCTAAAATACAGCTATAAATATGTTCGCCATCTACAAGATTTATACACCTATAATGCTCAATATATCTCCCCTTGATGATCCTGTATCCTTACCTCAACAAGTACCCATGGCCGGAGAAGAACATCGTCCGAGGGAAACGACATATTGAATCCATCATAAAAAGAAGTCATAAAGGCGGAGTACGTAGAGTCACCCCTAATATCAGATATTGAAAAAAAAGAAGACCCTTAATGACCATTCTTTCGTATACACTAAAAGGATGTATCCAAATTATATGATTCCTCTCATTTTTATTTCATACTGGTCATGATGAATCTCCCGCAGAAACTATTCCCGAAGTTCACCCTTATGTACAACCAGTCCCGTTATAAAATTTTTTCCCATCAATTTATTTCCAATGTAAAAATTATTTTCCTTTAATGAATGTACTAGAACATAGTGGTCCTTACATCCCTTCTCCTCAGTCAAATTATCCACTGAGTGAGCCCAAGTCTGTGCCTTTGTGTCCTCCACATCCTTCTTGCAATTGTCAATTCAATGTATCCCTTGACTATGAGTCTGCTCTGGATCCCAGCGTTAAGGTTGTACTGCGTACAGGCTTACGCTGGGTGATGGAGCAAAAGGCTTCTGTACTATTGATGCAGGAGTTCCCCAAAAATCTGCTGTTCGTCCTTCGTCCCTGCCTAAGGCACAGAAATTATAAATAATTTGTAAATATATAATAACTTTTGAAAAATTTATATTGTAGTTTATATGTAAGAGTCCTGATTGTCCTTCTCTACGCTGTTCTATGCTCTTAGCCTCTTCACTCCCGTCTTTCTCTGAACGACGTGGAAAATTGAGGTGGGGGTTTAGATTTAGCGGGGGAGGATATAAGGGAGATGTTGTTCGTGCATAGTTGTGCCATTGACGACTGAAGTAACCCATAGTAACGATTTTGTAAGTTTAAGGTTTCTCATT
>JABUQX010029667.1:2500-40000 GCA_015478945.1 Trachelipus rathkii
CCCTTCTCACCCAACACATACCTAAATATTTAAACTCAGACACTTGCTCCAGCTGCTTACTATCTAACATAACTTCACACCGAGGACTGTCCTCACTCACAACCATAACCTTACTCTTGATCTACGTTTACTTTCTAACCCCTCCTTTTATACCCTGCCAAATCTCTCTACCAATCCTCTCAAACTCCCTTCAGATTCGCCACACAGAACCAAATCATCCGCATATAATAGGTAGGGCACCCTCTCACTCATCTCCATTCTCCACCATTCTAACACCATTTCCTGCCATCCCCACCTACAAATTCTTTCATACCCCATCCATATACAAATTGAATATACAAATATATATATATATATATATATATATATATATATATATATATATATATATATATATATATATATATATATATATATAATAAATATATATATTTATATATATATATCTTTGCTATATATACTAATATATATATATACGTATATAATATACATATATATATATATATATATATATATATATATATATATATATAACATATATATATATATATATATATATATATATATATATATATATATATATATATATATATATATATATATATATATATATATATATATATATATATATATATATATATATATATATATATATATATATCATGGTGAAAGTAAAAGTATTGTATATGTTTCAATAGATAAAAAAGGTTCGAAACAAAATTGACCGCGAGTGATAACAGAAATATTACTTATTTTTACAATTTATCTTCAAGTACCTTATGGCCTAATGATTAGAGCTCTGGATTGAGAGTTAAAACGACAATGGTTCAAAGCCATGTCCTGTATTTAGAGTTTTTAAATATTTAAAATTAATACGTTAAATACGTAGAGAAGTGCGATGTCATATGTTTATAATTTCAAGATGGTGGTTACGTGGAATATGTGTATGGGTTCGAGTATTCGAAGCGCGGTTGGTTGGCTTCCTAGGCTTTGAGACGCTATGCCATTATTGATATGCATTATATATATATATATATATATATATATATATATATATATATATATATATATACATATATATATATATATATATATATATATATAACCGACGCGGCAAACGGTAGGCGGCGGCGGGTGGGCTTCGAGGCTGAACCCAAATGCGTGTACGAACTCGGAAATCATTAATTTGACGCCGCATGCGCGAAAAAAGTTAGTTGCTTACGAACGTAGCTGAATGCAATTTTAGCCTAACAGTTCCTGTGACTAATGTTGCTAGGGGAACGTAATTAAGCCTAATGGTTGCTATAACTCCCGTTGTTAGAGCTAACGTAATTAAACCTAACTGTTGCTAAGGGAACTTAAGCTAACGGTGTTCGAGGACTTTTTGGACGGGTCTACCAACCGGCCCTCCAACTACTGATGATATATATATATATATATATATATATATATATATATATATATATATATATATATATGTATACTAACTATATACTATATATATACTATATATATACTTATATATATATATATATATATATATATATATATATATACATAGGTTTATTGTAATGAGATGGTACATACCAGATATTAAAGGCTATGAAATACTTTAAATTTTTTAAATTCATGAGCATTACTTGGTATTGCAATATATATATATATATATATATATATATATATATATATATATATATATATATATATATATATATATATATATATATATATATATATATATATATATATATTGATGGGTTTTTACCCTTTTTATGATAAACTGGGCTTATTAATAAAACCAGGGTGAGCTGGTTTTTTGTATCCCTGAAACGAGGTGATTGGTTTCATAGCCAAAGCATGAACGGACTAAATAGCTGGCTAACAGGTAACAGCAGTATTTAGAACTCAAGCTTCCAGTCATTCACATTCTTCAAGTTAAACTGTGGACTGTAATTCTGTAATTGACGATTTTCATTCAATCAATAAAACTAAACATTTTAAAATTAATCAGTAATTGAAGTATTTAGGGCACTTGACTAAAATGACTAAATTAATTTACATAAAAAATTATTCTGAATACCTTTATGAACTAATGACTTACAGGTTAAAATATTAAACCGTATTTCCAACCCATATGTTCAAAGAATCATTTCCACCAAAGTTAAGCTCAGATAAATGGGTGGAATATTTTGCAAGTTAATTTGAACAAATGTGCTGATTAAAATGTTATCAGATGTAGTTTGCCAGCTTTGGGCTTCCTTACATTCATGCCCAACCAGTTTTAGATCAACTGAAAGAACTTTCTTTCCTTTTGGTCATGTTTGGTCAATAGTTTGAAATAGATTTTGGTCAGAAAAAGCTCAAAAACTTGTAAGGATATAAAGATATCTAAGGCAGTCAGATAGTTACTAATAATGGGAAATTGTGATTCATTCACTGACTTACTTCAAATAATTATACAAATTAGTTTTATAGTTGTTGCATACTATATAAAATAATGGAAATTCAAAATATATAGTAGCAAATTTATAACCAAAGAGGAAAGAATTTTTACATTATTTACTAAAAAGTATTTTATATAGTAATTTTAATAAGGGAATTTAGTTATTATCTTCTAGTTAATAACATTAAAACATACATTCATTTGTAGTAAAATTTAGAAATTATTTTTTTTCAATTCTCATTTATTTCAAATGCAACTAGGTTCACTAATAACGAAACATAATATAGCTGTTATTATTTATAATTTATAAAAATATCTCTCAAATTGTTGAAAATAATAGCAAAAATTTAAAAAAAAAAAAAAACTTTTCAGCTGGGCCTTTTGGGTTTTATTAGGTAGGCTTTTTTTGTGTTTTTTTGGGGTGGGTATTTTAATTCCAACCCTGCCTTCATGTTAATCTTTAATACTGTGATTGTGAATGTAATTATGATCTACAGTTCTACACCAAATCTAATGTTTTCTATATAGGACAATGGACTTTTACCACCAGCGGAATTTAAAATAAATTAAAGCACGTAGGTATAAATAAATACAATAATGATTTATACGAGGCCTTGATAGAATCTATTATTAAGGGTAAAATGAAACACTGATATCTCTAATTTCTATTAAATTGTATTAAGTGTGACACGTGGAAAAGGAATTCAAACACTTTTTAAATCTTTATTACACTGCGCTTCTTCTTTGAACCAATCATTTAAGTTGTAATATATCTTTTCTTTTTTGTCGGAATGTAGTTTTTGACAAAGTGTGCAAAAACTGGTGGCGAAAGAGAACCATGGAACTTTGTTTGTAACAAAGTAATCCTTCTTCCACCTGTGAAAACATGAGATGCAGATAGAAAGTTAATATTTGGAATTTATTAATTTATCTTAGTTCATTTAATGTTAAAATTTCATTACTCACTTAAAATATTCCATGTAAGCAGTATTGTTTTTATCTAGATAAATTAAGTAGTTTGCGAGGTCTTTCGAAGTTTCGAAATCTTCCACATTGATATAAGAATAAGAAGGGGCAATTGTAGAATAATCAGCGCTTCCTCTTACAACAGGTATGATATAATAACTGCAAATTACGGGTAAATAATATATATATATATATATATATATATATATATATATATATATATATATATATATATATATATATATATATATATATATATATATATATATATATATATATATATAACCAATAATAATATAAATCCTTTGTAATATATAATATATATGTATATGTATATATGTAATATATGTATGTAATAATAATAATATATATATAATATTATAATATATATATATAATAATATGTTTATATATATATATAATAATATATAACAATATATATATAATATATGTAATATATTTTAACAACAATAATATATATGATTCTTCTTTAATATATGTATAACAATAATATGTATAATATAATAGCAATATATATATGTATATGTTTAAATACGTCATCCAATAATAATATATATATATATATAATATATATATATATAATAATATATATATATAATAATAATAATATATAATAATAATATAATATATAATAATTTTATATATATATATATATATATATATATTATGCTTTTTGACAACTCACAGGCTAGACCTTATTTAAGGAGGTGTTCATAATGATATATAAAAAATTTAACCAAAGTAGAGCATCAAACAAATGTGTTATTAGCGCAGACTTAAGCTTTAAAGTAAGGAGGATTAAATACAGCTGGAAAAATAGATGAGATCAATGATTTTCCAAAAAATTAGGTGATTGCCAATGTGGAATTACTACATCTAACTAGGCTGATGGTGGCATTCTCCAGCAAAATTTATATGACGGCATGCACTCGTGCTGCTGCTAGCTCGACATAAAGTTAGTGTCATGATAGTGACCCAACTCCCTTGGCCACCTTCAGTTGTGGAGCTTATTTAAAAGCCACCTATTGTGAGCCACTGTCACGTCACACTGAAAAAGGATCAGTAAAGCAGTAAAGTTTGAAAGTAAAGGATATATTAATAATCTTTGGGTCTTATAATCACCACCAACCAAAAGCTCGTTGGAATTGGCGTCCTTCGGACGTGAAAAAAGTATTCTTTGGGTAAGGATAGTAGGGGGGAACACCGTTAATTGGATTAGAATATCAATACCAAACTCCCAATACAGGTATTGAAAATTAAAATTTAATAAAATTCATTTTTGCAATATATATATATATATATATATATATATATATATATATATATATATATATATATATATATATATATATATATAACATATATATATATATATATATATATATACTCTATACTATATCTTTGCTAATATATATATATATATATATATATATATATATATATATATATATATTGCAAATTTTAGCTCATTCGAATATCATCTGTCGTGCAGATGATCTCTCTCTCTCTCTCTCTCTCTCTCTCTCTCTCTCTCTCTCTCTCTCTCTCTCTCTCTCTCTCTCTCTCTCTCTCTCTCTCTCAGCATGGTTACCGTAAAATACATTTTCTTTAATTCTATTCTTTCCCTCTTTTTCTTTGCTATAAATTTTTTATCTATTTAGGTAATTAAGTATGTTTCTAACATATTTAAGTCATTCTAGCTAAACATTTTTTGAGAGAACCTGTACATTATTTACTAAGTGTTTGGATTTTGATTCCTTGATTATTTTTGCAGTTTGCACTCGGCAGTTATATCATTTAGAAAGATACAATTTTGTCTTGTTTAATTGCTCGTTTAATACTTTTGAATTTTTTTTTTTTTAGTGCTACTTAGCATTACTTTTTTTAGTACGATGTCTTAAAAGTGCTTGGAACTATTCTATAAGGAAATGTAAAAATGAAGTAGAGTCCGTTAATTGTAATAAGAAGAAAAAAAATACTAAAATGTGGTGGCGGGTTGACCCTGGATTGCTTGCTCACTTGAAAACAGCTCATAAAAACATCGACGTTTGTGAAAATGAAGGAACAAAGAAGCAAATAACATTAGAGCTATTTCTCATACCAAATTTAAAATTAATTGAATAGATGACTTCAGCATTCGCTCTATTGCATCAAGTAGGTTTATTCAGCAAATCTTGGCTAAAAATAAATATGATAAACTTCCTACTTCCACACAACAATGGGTCAGCAAAATGGCAAGCAATTTTTATTCTAAAATGAAGTCTGAAATAATAGACCATTTTAAAAACTTGATCAAGCAACACATCCGATTCTATCTCTCCCTTGATGAATATACATCACTCCAAATCTATAGGTACATAAATATTAATGTATATTACAAGGAAAAGTATTGCTCTTTGGGAAGGATGAAAAATTTTGGAACTCTTAACAGTGGAAAAACCACCAGCTGAAATTGGTACAGGCTTTGATAAACACATTACTAGTTCTACATCTGATGGTGCTTTTGGTAATGACCAAGTTTGGTAGGGAAATTTTACCATAACACCAAAAATGTTTTGCTAAAAGCACTGCATTTAACTATTTTTTCAACATTCTACGAAAAAATGATTGCAAAATGAATAGCAAATAGCAAAGGACGTCATTTATGACTGCATACAAGAGGTTGAAGAATGTGAAGATGATGATGAAGAAGAAGTTGCTGTTACTGAATTGAAGGAGGGCGATGAATCAAATGAAGAAATAAGTAGCCCATATTCAAATATCTTCCAACAAGAGCCTGATGAAGATGAAATTGGTCCCATGCTTCCTGATTATTTCTTTGAGGTGATAAACAAAGTTTGGAAAATTTGCCGAATTTTAAGGAAATCTTCCCTAAAAAATAAAAAATTAAAGGACTTTGTTAAAAATGAATTCAACGGCAAAGAATTTAAACTTATTTTAGATTGTCGGACTAGGTAGAATAGTTTCTTAAGAATGATATAAGGATTTCTAAAATTAAAAATATGTCTGCCAAAATCATTAAAAGTATTTCGTTCAACTAAGACTTTATTTTGGAAAATTTGGAAGATATTAGTAAAGTTCTTTGGCCATTTGAGATTTCCCTTAAAGCCATGTATTCCAAGGAATGTATTCGCTTTTAACTGCGAAACATATTACAAATTTCTTGTTAAGAAACCTTCAGAAGGGAACAATCCTTTAGAAAAGTCACATAAAGAGAGTATGATCCATATTTTTTCCTCACGAAGAGAAGGTGAAATATTTGGTTTACTAAAATATCATCATGACCCTATAATCTTGAAAAATCAGGAGGATGAAGTATTTGAAGTATTTCCTATATGAATTCTTGAACTTAGCTAAAGAAGAAAGCAGAATTCATTTTAGAAGACTTTTCTCTAAAGGAGAAGTACCAATTAAATTCAAAATACAGATTGCGCAGAATAATCAAGAGATGAAGAAAAAATGAATCTTCGATATTCAAAAGCTACGAAGTATTTTTGAAAAGATGTAAAAATTTAAACAAACTGTGTAATGCCTTGTTCTGTATTACACCCACTAGGATAGAGTCTGAAAAAGCCTTTTCAGCGGCAGGACTTTACATTACAAAATTAAGATTGAGCCACTCAGATGATTCATTAAATATACAGCTTTTCTTTATTACCTAATCTAACATAATTTAAACTAACATAATCTACCTTACAAAACATAATCTAACCTAACCTAACAAACCTAATTTAACCTAAATAATTTTACTATAAATTGTATATGCCAACGAATTGCATACGTAAGTCCTAACCTAACCTAACACAACCTAACCTAACCTTACTTAAAATTATCGACCTAACCTATCAGGACCCTGATTCCATACTTTAAAACTTACCTTAAAATGTTAAAAAACTTCTCTGTGACATAATCTTTACAAAAGTTGTTTTCAAAGGACAAATAAAACTTATATTCCTTCTCAATTTTTTCATAGCAGCTTCTTTCTCGCTTCTCTCTGTCACATTTAAATGGTCCACATTGTCCGTATATATCAACCTAATTTATTATTATTATTATTATTATTATTATTATTATTATTATTATTATTATTATTATTATTATTATTATTATTATTATTATTATTATTATTATTATTATTATTTGTGTGTGTATTATTATAATTTTTATTATTATTATTATTATTATTATTATTATTATTATTATTATTATTATTATTATTATTATTATTATTATAATAATCATGTGCTGTGGCAACAGCAACAACCAGCAACAACAACTAATAATAATAATAATAACAGTAATAACCCAATAACAGCAATCATATTAATATGTAAAAATAATAAATAATAATAATAATAATAATAATAATAATAATAATAATAATAATAATAATAATAATAATAATAATAATAATAATAATAATAATAATAATAATAATAATAATAATAATAATAATTATTATTATTATTATTATTATTATTATTACTAATATGTGATGCGCTCTCAATTATTAAAATTATTTCTAGTGTGTATTATTATTATTATAATAATAATAATAATAATAATAATAATAATAATAATAATAATAATAATAATAATAATAATAATAATAATAAAAATAAAAATAAAAATAAAAATAATAATAATAATAATAATAATAATAATAATAATAATAATAATAATAATAATAATAATAATAATAATAATAATAATAATAATAATAATGATAATGATAATGATAATGATAATGATAATGATAATGATAATGAAGTGATAATGATAATGATGTGATAATGATGATGATGTGATTATGATGATGATGTGATTATGATGATGATATGATGATGATGATGATGATGATATGATGATGATGATATGATGATGATGATGATAATATAATGATGATGATGATGATAATAATGATGATGATGATGATAATGATGATGATGATGATGATAATAATGATAATGATGATGATGATGATGATGATGATGATGATGATGCTGATGAAGATGATGATGATGATGATGATGATGATGATGATGATGATAATAATGATGATGATGATGATGATGATAAAGATGATAATGATGATAATTATGATAATGAAAGAAATAAATTAAAAAATAATAATAATAATAATAATAATAATAATAATAATAATAATAATAATAATAATAATAATAATAATAATAATAATAATAATAATAATAATAATAATAATAATAATAATAATAATAATAATAATAATAATAATAATAATAATTATAATGATATTTATAATGATATTTATAATAATAATAATAATAATAATAATAATAATAATAATAATAATAATAATAATAATAATAATAATAATAATAATAATAATAATATTTATAATAATAATAATATTTATAATAATATTTATAATAATAATAATATTTATAATAATAATAATATTTATAATAGTAATAATAATAATAATAATAATAATAATAATAATAATAATAATAATAATAATAATAATAATAATAATAATAATAATAATAATAATAATAATAATAATAATAATAATAATATTTTTACAAAATTAATTGAAATATTTTAATCACTTCAGAAAAATAGAAACGGAAGTATTTTAAAGCAAGTTATAAAATATTTTTTTTACTGTCTCGTAAGTGAAATAAATCTTGGGTCTCTACAGTGGAGCAAATCAATTTGATCACTTTTTTAACGCAAAGATTTTCTGGAAGGGCAAGATCTTAAACTTATAAAAAAATATTTGTACATTGTAGATCATATTTTCAATTTATTCACGTCTATAAATCAGTAGTTTAAATTCCTAAATTCAAAATTTAACGAAAATCCATTCGTAATCTGACGTAGATTTTGCAAAAAATGATCGGTATTAACTTTGGCAGTGAACTATATAAAAAAATATTAAAGAAATTTATCTCATTTCTTTTAGGGTCGATCTACGCGAAGAATAAATACCCGGAGTTGTCATGAAAAGCATTTAAAAACTGCTGCCAATCGCCAACACGTATTTGTGCGAACTGCTCGCTACACTCTGGACCAAAAACAAAGTGTTGAATCTGACTTGATGCAACTCCAGACATGTGAATGCAATTGACAAAATTAAACCAAATATATGAAGAATTTGCGACAGATGAAAATATTAAACCCTGCTCATTAATATGAGTTTTTATTTTGGTATTTTTTAAACATTTTTTACCTTGAAGCAAAAAAAATTTGTCACCCATGATGTGTATATCATATATACGAACTACGCTAAAAATATTTAAGGGTTCCGTTTGTGCTTTGGAGATTATGAAAGGGTTCCACCCTTAAATATAATTGAGTAAAGCTGCTGTAGAGTAATGAAGTTAACAAAATCCTAAGAGAGAAAATCCGGAAGTTTAAATGTGAAATTGTATTTATCTGTGTAAGTTAACCACTTTTAAGTTAGTTTTATAATAGTAAAGTATTAATTTTATAATAATATTCTGCATATTTTATTTTCTGAAGGTTTTTATACTTCTCTTAAGAGCACCGCTAAAAGAGCTGATAATTAGTTTTTCAAGATTAAAATTTACATTATTTATTATATATCGAAATTTCGAGAATGAAAAGAGAAAAACCTGGTTTTGAAAATAAAAATCTGGTTAATTGTTATACCGGCAGCCTTCTATTCATGCAAATAATATTTTAAAACTAATTCGAAAACTAATTTATTTATTTTCAATTGCAATTAATATTAAAGCTAGACTCAAAAAAAAAAAAATATATATTAGCACATATTCTGTAACTTAGAGGTAATAATAATTCTTCAACTGTTTGTCAAGTTTTGACTTTCCAATCTTACTGAGCTTACCGGAATAAATTTCTGTAACTCCTTGACGTACTTTTTTCTTAGAGACGGAGTATTACAGTTTGAAACAAACCAGGCCACCATTTTATTTTTCGTTTCCATTGCAGAATCAAGAGAGAAAGATGAATTTTCAAATTGACTAAAATCTTCAATTGCAAAGTCCTTTTTGTTATATAGTTCCCCGTATCTGAAATATTGAGTAGAAAGAAATAAATATGAAGTAATTAAATGTCTGTAAATATTGAGATTATTTGATTTAACATTGTATTGTGTGGTATTAAACTGACATCGAAAGTATCCTTCTAAAATCATTTACACAATTAATTTTTAACATCCGAGAAGTGAACTTTAAAATAACGCTAAGCCTTGTGCGTCTTCCTTTCCGAGTAAAGATTAGCTTAACGATACCAATTGAACAGTGTGCGACCACAGGCGAGTTTGGGTGACCGTAGGTCACCCCTAAGGGGGTGCTGCCCTCTTAGCGCCAAGGTAAATTCGTCCTGAAACCATGTTAGGCTTAACGTATCGGGCTAAAATTTGATGTGAGCTTATGATGGACGTAATTCTCGCGAGACGAGATTACGACTACCCTGCGTCCCCCCCCGTAAGGGGGGACGTAGCCCCCCTAAAAATTAAAATTATCATAGCAGACTGAAATTTGGAGGCTGGGTAGAGGAGCAAGAGTCGGAGACGGAGTTGGTGTCGGATTCGGCAGTCGGAGTCCAGAGACCCCCGAGGGGGTCCAGCCTGAAAAAAGAAGAAATGAATGGAATGAAAAGAAGAGAAGAAGAGAAGAAGAAGAAGAAGAAGAAGAAAGAAGAAGGAGGAGAAAGGAGGAAAGGAAGAAGAATGAGGAAGGAGGAGGAGTAGGAGAAGGATTCACAGTCAGAGGAGTCGGAGTCAGTATCAGCTCCGGTGCTGGAGGCGGAGCGGTGCTGAGTTAATAAACATTCGTATAACAACAATATTGGTATCCTTATAAGGTTATCGAGTCTGTAAACAGGGAAAATTGTTGAATTTGAACCAAGAAATTTGGTAAAATAAAAAAATAAAAAATAAATAAATAAATAATTAAAATAAATAAATAAATAAAATTTCTTATTCTTTTTATGTATATATCTTACAAATTTACCGTTTTTACATACACCCTAAAGCAATAAACAGTAAATCAAACAGCCCTCCTCACCCCTCCGTGTTGGTCTATTGATCTATTGATTTTGATCTATTAACACATTAATGGGTCACATTCAGCATTGAAGAATTTATAGGTAGCTATCCAGCATAACATAAATGAAAAACGGTTAGTCACCAATCACTATAATCATACCGATACTATACATATTCTAATGGGCCACCAAGCAAGAGTGTTACGACAGTCTACATAAAAGAAGCGCCTATACTTAAAGAGCCCAATCGAGTCTGACACATATAGATTATTAGTAAATATAAGCGACATACGGACATACACCTCTTACCAACACTATTAAACTGAATGAAACGATAAACGCCACCGTAACCATAAGCCGCTTGCGCACTTCACACAAACGAGTGAGAGTGTATATCATATAAATTATTACATAAAAATCTGTAAACTCTACTCACAACGTTTGTGCGCACTATTTTATCTATCTGAATCATAACATTATGTGTTAAGTGATATTAACATGGTTTAAATTTATTTAACTAAAATTTATTCATCAACAGATTGACTAGATTTATCATATCGGTCAATGTAATTATATGCTATGCCGTTAACAAAGTTTTCACGAATCAATAAGCAAGCATTGTTAGCATCACCTGAAACTATGTGGATTTATAATGTACAAGCCAAATACCTAACATACCTGTAGATGCGTGAATAAACTGTTAACATTTAACAAAGTTCCACCTTATCCAACATTTAATAGAATAGTAACTATACTATTAACAATACAAAACCGTTAACCACTCACTACTTTGCCATTACATATCTTCATAATATAAACAATGGTAATTTATATTAAATGGTAATAATTTAACTAAAATATATCACAACATTTGGCTGAATTTAATCATATGTCAATGAATATATTGCTTAATCGTAAACAAAGTTTTCTAGCAATCATAATATATAACAAGACATAGCTAAATCCTTACTTGATAACTATGAATATTAATGTACAAAGCCACACACTTAACATATTCAATCTACTTAAGGCCGATTGAATTTAATTACTGTTAAACAATTAACAAAGTTCGCATCACTTTACACAACATTGGAAGTAACTAACATGAGCATACAAATATTATCAGTAACCTATGCTATACTTGGGTACAAAACATTATCAATTCATACATATTCGTTGTTAATTTACATTAACTTTAGTAGACGATAATTAACAAAAATGTCACATATCTAAGCCTAACCTAATTATCATAACGACCAACGAAACATAATGCTAAGTGACAAAGTTTTTCACATTTTAATAAACTTACATATGTCCATCATCTAGAACCCTTAAGAATATTAGAATCCAACAAGCGACACCTAACAATACCTTAAACATGAATAAATATTGTTAACGGTTAACATAAATTTTGCACTTTAACAACAGTAGAGTAATAAGGCATTGCATGCAAAACGATAGTACCATGATATACATAGCCTTTTTTTGGCAAGCAAGTTATCTCCTGAAATTATTAACGTTAAATCTTACACTGACTACCAGTAGACATTTAGCGAAAGAAGTGTATCACTGAACCTTGATTGTTCATCATTTATTCAGTATCATGACCACAATATATGCTAATCGTAACAACAAGTTTTGCTACATTTCATCTATATTTTAACATAAAATTTATCATACTACCTAGAATATCTATAATCCCAAGCACATGTAGTTACAAACATAACAAATTTTATCCAAGCATAACAAATTAAAAATCAACAAAGTGCTTTATCCACAAGACATAACATAAAGAATAAGGTTGCTTTGAATAAAATATCATAGTTAAAGTGTAATAGTTACCGAATTTAAAGCAGTACATCGAGTAAATCGAGGGTAATCAAACCACCCGAGCCACTTCCCCGTGCGGCCTCCGCTACGCCATCCGCCATGACTCTTTTGATCTTTCTATCTAATGATTACGAAGTTCAGACTATTCGATTACCATTCGGAGTAGAATATTAGTACTAAAAATAAGGCCCTTGTAGCTATACGACTAACAGACAATTTCTAATATATTTGCTAACGTAAGCATTGTCATTACACATTAAGATAACGCAACATTAGGCTGGATGTACCAGGAACTATGAAGTATAATGCACAATATACAATGAAGTCCTATCAGCACCTTACGCACGATATAAACTGATACAACATTAACAAGTATTCATACTTAAACAGACACGTAAAGTACCTAGCTATCAGTCTACAAAAATCGTAACTCTATTCACACTTTTCAAGGCATATGCTTAAATATCATTGTTAATTTTACATTATATTACTATTGATTTATGCGTACGACGGAGTCTGAGCGATTCACTTGCGGTATTAGAAACATTTATTCATCATAAAAATGATGTTCTTAAATAACTTATACCAGGGCGCATATATTAGTTAGCTATTGTATAACAATGTTTCACATTAATAATCCTAGTGCAAATAAAGAAGTTCATAGCTATCAAATTACCTACTACGTAGAAGATAAATAAGTGGATCAACTGACCAAACAACTTCAACACAACTTACGCATTGAAAAATTTACAAGTTAGACATTAACAAAGTTCCACACTAAACACAGTAAAGATACTACATGGATACTGAACGACCTAACATTACTTTTTCAGCATATCTATGTCATTTCTTAAAGTGAATTTACATTGTAGCACAGTAATATTAACAAAAATTTATCATAACATTGTCTAATAATCATACAGGACAAATTCTTTATACACTGATAAACATAACAAAGTTATTATTATCCAAACATAACATAAAAACTAAGTTCTTTGAATTAAAATATCATAGAGGAAGTGTGTAACAGTATACTGATTTAAAAGCAGTAAATCAGGTAAACAGTAAATCAAACCATCAACCCCACCCCGCCCCTCCCTCCTGTCCGTTCTTGATCTATTGATCTATTGATTCATTCATATTTCGAGTATCATTTCGACTTAACATAACACAAAAATAATTTTTATACTAACCAAACGAATATAATGCTAAAGTAACAAAGTTTTTACATTAATTTTAATATAACAAACATAACCTGAACTAAGGAATTAATGATACACGACATAACCATAAGCACAGCCAGGGATACGTACGAGGAGTGTGTAAAGAGCTATACTGACATTAACAAAGTTTCCGACTTAACAATAGTAAACTTGTCACGCTACCTACATTATTTTACAAATACGTGTACCGGGTATTGCCCAGCCGGTTTTTCAAGGCAGATAGTATCTCTAACATAATCAATTGTTGGAATTTAGCTATATAACATCTAATGAGTTTAACAAAACTTTTAGCATCAAGCCCTGTTCGTAATCATTCCTAGTCTGAACAACGAAATATATGCTAGAAACGTTGACCAGAATTTTTACAATCAACTCGTAATTATTTAGTAAAAAATATTCTGATCAGAACCTCGTCTTAATAGATAATCGTATTAATCCCGCATGAAACGGAATAATTGCAAAGGTACAACAAAATGAGTTTCCTAACCAAAGTTAAAAGCAATTATAAATAACAGAGATTTAACTGTGCCTGACAAACAGTAGTAAAAATAAGTTCTTTGAATCAAATATCACAGTAAGAGGTGCGTATATGTTTATGATTTTTAAAACAGTAAATCAGAAAATTCAGTAAATCAAACCCAATCCATCCACCATCCAGCTACCCTCCATTCGCCTGATAGATCATATTGAACTATTGATCCAAGTCATGATATTTCGAGTATCATTTTGATAATAATAACATAAAAAAAAAAAGTTATTCAGTTATTATCACTTACCTACAGGAATATGGACTGCTTTACGAAAAGTCAAAGTGTTAGCAATCAACTTAAAGCTAACAATCGAATAATCTGAACTAAATAATGGACAAATGCAAAAGCCTCAAACCCAGTGCCACCACGCCCCTTTCTTCCCCTTCTCCCCCCCCATCCCGAATAAACCCCCCCCCCCCCTCCCCCCCCCCCCCCCCCCCCCCCCCCCGCCCCCCCCCCCCCCCCCCCCCCCCGCCCCCCCCCCCCCCCCCCCCCCGCCCCCCCCCCCCCCCCCCCCCCCCCCCCCCCCCCCCCCCCCCCCCCCCTTACCTCGCGTGTGAATAATCCGCAACATCCGTGGTTGAAGAACTTACCTACTATCAAGTCAAAGTTAGCTGTAATCAGTCATACAATACTCCGATATGTTCCCACAATTTTCCCGTTATATCAGGCAAAGGAAAACGATTATCTACAATCCTTAAAAAGTGACCAACTATCAAAGATACAGCATCTTAACTATGAATTGACACTATCGTTCATCAAAGTGTCACTCGCTTCGAGTATAACATCATATGAATCTATGGAATAAACGTAGACATTAGCAAGAAATTCTCGGAGGCAAGCACTAATGCATTACTCAACAAAATTTTTAACCGTAGTCACGTTCTAACAAATCATGTCAGTTAACACAGTAATTATATCTTACATAAAGCTTCATCATTTCTCTTTACAAATCAGTGTCTATTTCACACAGTCAGTAGTTAATTATTTAACATAACGACCATAACCTAAACGGACGAATAAACATGGCTTTCAATTAACAAGAAGTATCTAAGCAAAACACATCACCACGAGAGAAAACCAATGGGATGCGCCCCTTGAACAGGTGTGAATCCTGAGGAGGGGTAATGCCCGAAGGGGTGTAAGCGGGTTTGGGCCTCAGCCCACGAAGGGCTGAGCCTTACCCCTCCTTCGGCAGGTAATGCCCGCTTACACCCCTTCGTGTGCGTGATTTCCGTCCACGTCTCAGATTCACACCTTATCTAAAGGGTGCATGCCCATTGGGATTTTTCTCTGGGAGCGGAGTTGTGTGCTTTAGATACTCTTGGTTAATGAAAAGTGTTTTTTGTTCGTAAGTTAGGTACGTTATAGTTAAATATTAACTTAGGGGACTTTGTGCCCTTAACATCTGATTGTAAAAAATATTATAACTTGGTAAGATATTACTTGTGTTAACTGACGATGATGTGTCTAGAAACGGTTGAGTCCTAACATAATATTGTTCCAATTCAAGCACCAGTTAATATGCAATTTTAACAAACTGCAATAATTTTTAACCTTTTGCATTTAACTCTGGGACTGCCAATAGAGGTTTAAAATGACGGTGATATTGAAATTTTATCGATTAATCGAAAACTTGTAATGAATATATTGGTATTTGATGATTTGTTATAGCAGGATTATAGATAGTGTTCATTTTTAGTGGTAGCTGTTGCCGTTCTCTTGTTTACGTGAGGTGAGTCTCACTTTAGACAGGGAGGCATGGACGTATGGTGTATGGACTAAAATATTTTTTTTTATATATTTTTAGCTAAATTACATAAATATAATCAATATTGATATATAGTGGTGGGTATATTTTATATACTATATATCGGTAAATAGGTAGTATATTAGAGGTTGATATTATATATAATAGGGGTAGTATATATATTATATGTGTGTGTGAGTGTTGTGTGTGAGTGTGTGTGTGTGTGTGTGTGTGTGTGTGTGTGTGTGTGTGTATGTTCATGTATATTATAGGTGCTGATTTATAAAAGATTTTTATTCTGGATAAATACGGGTAAAATTTCATATTTTTTTTTTTTTTTTTAGAGTTTATAAGAGTTTCCAAGCCTAGGTTTAGACAGATGTTTTATTTTTGCTATTTTAGTTTCTAATTTTGCATATTTACCTTAGCAAAAAGTGTTTAATCGAAATTTTAAAATGTTAATCATTACTCACATCGTTGTATAGGAGTCTAGGAGCTGAGGGTTTCAGTTGAGTCGATGTGGGCCTGTGGGTTTCCACCTCATCTCCCCCGAAACTGATTACCCACACCGTTACCTCCCCTTAGTTTCCTATTATTCTGAGAGCTCTTAAGGAGCATGCGACTGAAAGCCAGTATTGGTCTGTAAATATATATAAGAGTATTTAGTATACAGGTATATATATATAGATTATAATATATATAGTATATAATATATATATAATATATATTATAATATATTTAATTAAATAATATATATATATATATAATGTATTATATATATAAGTATAGTATAGGATATAATTTCTGCATTAATTATATAGTTAAATTTTCAGAGAAAGTTATAGCTATGACCTTTTATATCTAAATAATTTTTGATTTTAATTTAATTATTATATGAAAGTAAATTATAATAAGTAATAGTTAAAATTATAGGGAAATTAGTGCTTTGAAGTTGTAATTTCGAAAATATAGTTAATAGCTAGTTTGTAGGTTGCCTACTTTACGATGCGAAGCGAAATTTCTACCGAGTTTATGTGGAATAACCGAGTGATATTCTTGTTTAGTATCTTACGGTAGAGTTGTTTGGTAGGATGTCATTTCCTTGTCGTCGTAAAAAGCGCGAGTTTTGTTATAATGAAAATGATATAGAAATTTAGCGTATTGTACAAATTTTTAAAGGGCATTACAATATAAATAAAAGAAAGCGATCATAAAAAATGATGTAGAAGATAAAAATAGTGTTGAATAATAAGGTGAGAAGAAGACAAAATTCAGTATTGCAAAATGGCCTGAATGATGGTTTATTGCTGTAACGAATCTGACCTCCTAGAAGGGTTTTTTTTTTAATAGTATTAAAATTCAGTTACGTTATCATGTTTCCAAGTTTTTGATCGATAGCAGTTGTCTATATAAGCTAATAGATGTAGAAGTAAAGGTTAATTTTATTGGATATTTGTATAATTCTATTTTTGATTCAAAATAATAATGACCCCAAGCGGTAAACCGCAGAGAGTGGCAGTAGTCGGTGGTCTCTACGGCCTTCCAGGGGAACGAACAGAGGTAGGACTATTCCCCAACCTCCCGGGAGGTCATCTGGAACCTCCGTTCTTTGGTATTTTGGGTGTCACGGGGGTTCCTACGCCCCTCTCCTACGGGTATGGGAAAACGGTCCCCCCTCTGTTCCGTCGCTCCGAGCCCCTACTTGCGCGTGATAATGCCTTTAACAAGATATATAGAATATCATAGTAGATAACTAGATTATAGGTAGTTTTGATAGATAAAGTAGCGAGGATACGTTATAGTAATAGGTATAATATTAGTCAACTTAATGTGATTATAAAATACTTCAACGTCTTTTGAAGTCTCGCTTCCACTAACAATAAAAAAAATCTTATTGAATAAGGATACCATAGAGATAACCCATGTATACTATGTTTTTGGGGGGTAGAACGTGAGAGTGAGCTCGGTGGAAAAGAAGGGTCAATAAAATAAACTTTGTGCTAGTCTGATATAATAGGTTTGGTATATGTAATATCAAGATACGAACTAAGAATTTAGAGAGAAGATTTGAAAGTGGATCAGTATAGGTCGGTCAGATGCTAAATTATCGAGGTGTCTAATATGGAGGAGGACAGAGGATTGTGATCGTTTTTTGGAATGTTTTTGGAATAGTTTTAGATGATGTAAGCGGGTTCAAACATCTCTCTAAGCTGTTACGGTGTTTCTGCAGTTTAGATAAATAAATTATTAAATCATGTTAGAGATTATTTATTTTATGTTAAATAGTCATATATTATGTGATGGTATTGATTTATTATAGGTTATTATAGAAATGATTCAATTAATATGTGAAGATATAATATGAATATATTATATTAGTATAGTATTGATGTTGATGATATCTATTTATAAGATTAGTAGTATGAGTCGCTACTGCATATTAGGGTATATATTAGTGATAGTATTAAGAGTAAGTAGGAGTTATCGAGTGAGTATTGTAGATTAAAATATACTCTACCATAGTTGGTGTGCCCCATAGATCTTTATATACTTATACTCCGTAGAGTAGTTATAGTATGTAAGTTCCCTATTTTATATGAGGTGAGAGAAGTGCTTTATAACTATTCGCGAATAGAATGGCATTTTTATTTATGTTCCATCATCCCTCATTATACTAAAAGAAATCAGGTACCTCATGTGGTATAGGAAAAGTACATCTAATTACTGCCTTGTGCCGCTGGGTATGTTGGATTTTTGAGGTACCATCCGTTTTCGGTTGGTGTGATGGTTTTGGCTAGTGCTGGTTCCGTCTTGGCTTCAGGTGGTGTTGATGCAAGAGAATTAGTATACTCGTAATTTGCTTGTCTTGGGTGTGATAGCTGCAGTTAGGGGTAAAGCGGGAGGTGCGAGGCATTATAATTGTCGCGTTCGTAGTACGCAACAATTACTAGGTATTTGTGTGGTTCGAATCCCGTTTGAGGCATTTAAGGCATAAATTTCTTTATACGCTTCCTATCTATTTATGTTCTTTTTTAATATATGAATATAAATATATAGTATATATATATACTATAATAGTATTAATATTAATATATATATATATATATATATTATATATATAATATAATATTAATTATTATGATTAAATAATTATAATTATTATATTATATATATATTATATATTATATTATATTAATGATTTTTATAAATATTGAGTAAATTAAATGTCTATATACTTCTACTACTGTAATATTAATATTATATAGTTAGAGTATAGGTGATTAATATAACACTACTATATATAGATATGATAATATTTAGATAAGGATAATAATACGTGATAATATGCTTTATATGATTAATATTACACGTTACCATCAACCCACGAGATGGTAAAGACATATGTTCGGAATTATAAAATAACTTTTACTTTTAAATGTACTGTAGCCTCAAATTTAATGTCAAGATTCATTGTGTTTTTTTTTTACAATTCCTTATAGATATATATAATATTTGTATAAATGCTTTACCACACCTCACTGGATGGTCGGAGAGTGCCATCATAACCGCGGCAGGGCTCCGTCCCTTCGCTCTTGATGAGTAGCTTTATGGGTGCCCATTGGCGAATTTACTGTTGTAATAATTAAATTGAAATAAACGTGATGATATATTGGTTTTTCTGACTCGATTGGAATCATAGTATATGATGTTACATGTTGGAGGCTTACTTTACTTCCGCGAGTGAGAGCTCATCAGTGTACACAAACGATGAGAATGGTAGAAGTCTTCTTTGGTCAATGTCCTTAATAAGATTAACTTATTCATCGAGTTTTAATAGAGAATCTGATTTCATATTTTGTGTTCAATATTTACTTAAAACATGATTATATAATAATTGAATTTTAAATTTATAATTGTGCTTCTAACAGCTCTTATTAATCACTTACTCTTATTCAGGGTTAATACTAAGATTAGCAGGCTAATTCTATCATCAGATTCAATCCCTAGGACTTGATGATTGGCCTTTTTGACAAATTCATAAGAAACTTCTGGAGGAGACATTACTATTTACTGAGTATATAAGGGCTTAAGGAGCGCAATCTCCGCATACGCGTGCACTACGTAAGCAATGCCGACACACACACCACAGAATTCCACCACAATACACATCACTACACACACACACACACAACAGTGAATGTTTAGTTATTTATAGTAATTTTATATATAGAAATAGTATATATATATAGTATATGGTTATTATATATTATGCGTTAACTACTGCCTATCGCACGCTACTATTCCCTATAGTACCATAGCTATGAGTATAAATTGAGTGTGATAGATAATATTAATAGTATATATTAATACTAGTGGTGGATGTAAAGGAGAACTTGTCTGACCAGGAGGACGTCATTGAATGTGTGTTAGTGTGTTTGTGGTTGTGTGCTCCTTGAGCTGGTGCCTATATAGGTAGTGCGGCCACGTTGATTAAGGATCGACTTGATTGTGTGGTGTGGTTGTGAGTTTCATGGATAGAAATGAAATAAAAAATCATTATTTTTTTTAATGGTAGGGTTTATTAAGCGTATTGAAAGGCATGGCACACAGGGATGGGATAAGGGTGGCCTGGTGTGTGAAATACTAATTCCACCTCCCCTACCCCCCGACTCGTGAGTGATGGATGAGTATTAAAATACTGCTTCAATAATTAAAAAATAAATAAATAAATAAATAGCATCTAGTATTAAGATTTTCTGTTTACCATTGAGGCGAACTCACGGCGACTGGAGTTCTCTCGATCAAAAATATAAGTTCCTGGTGCGTGTCAGTAAAGTAAAACCTTGCCGTTAGTAGTAGTAGTGGGTATATATTATATATATATATATATAATATATATATATATATATATTATATATATATATATAACATATATATATATATGAGTAGAGTATATAGTGATATATATATATATTACGTATATATATATTAATGCTAAAACCACACAAGTTGTTGGGTGATTGTGGTGATGTATTACAGCGATGAGCCCTAGTGGTTGAACCGTTACCTTAGATGGTAAACCAAGAGTGTACTCTCGTTGACTGACACGATGAGTGGCCATAAAGAGTATGAGAATCCACATCTAGGGGACCTCTGAAAACTAAACTTGCTTCTCGAAGTAGCGTAGTGAGGCGATGTCGTATGGTGTGGGGATCACCTTAACTCCGGTGGATGCCCTTCTGCTCACACTCGGGTGTCAGGGGCAACACTGGGGTGGGGGGGGTGGGGGGTTGGTAGAATTATTAAACATATTGTGTATATGGAGAAATCAGGAAACCTTAACGATTTTTAAATTAAAAGCGCATAAAAATCGATACACTACATTTGAAATTAATTGTGCATCGGAATAGTTCGGCCATTCATTTGGTTTTGAAATAGTATTTCTATCCGAACTTTAATATATTAATTATGGGCCTCGGACCTTTAACAACAGGAGGAGATATTAAAAAAGGTGTGCCTGTGTGTCATTGCAGCTGAAATTTTAATCCAGATGTTTTATCTCTTAGTTAATCTGGTTCATTTCTCAAAGTTAATTCAACTTGTTCGACTTCTATTAAGCCATTCTGGGCTTGTTCTGTTATTAACTGAGCTAGCTTGACATCGATGTATTATAATAATATTTTAAATGTATTTTACTTTTTTTTCAATAATTATTATTTAAAGTGCTAAAAAAATTTAAAACAGCTTTTAAGTTTGAAGTGTATTATAACCTTTTGTATTAACAAGATGTCTGCATGCCAAGAAATACTTCTTTCAAATTATTTAATAAAACTGTTTAATTTATTTATGTTAATATTTATAAGGTAAAATTTATATTTTCTTGTTTATATATTTTATATTTTCTAGGAAAATTTATATTGATATATAGTTGAGATGGACCTAATACTCAAATGGTCGAAGGAATAGTGACAGGAAATTAGGTCGACATTATGCCAAAATCCTGTCGACCTTTTTTCCCATCAGTTTTTCGAGTGTGTCGACGATTTGGACATTTTGTAAAAAAAAGTGGCGATCCCGGATTTTCTCTTTCCGTTTGTTTGTGTCTTCCGATTTTGGTACGAATAGATATTTTGGTATTATCGTTTCATAATATCTTCCATTTACCGATTATTTTTTTTTCCTTTATTAATAATTTTATGTTTTATTATTAAAAAATTATTCGTTAAGTATATATATAGTATAGTATTAGTTTATATATGATTATAAGATATATTATTTAGTTAGGATTATAATATAGTATATATATATATATATATATATATAAAAATTTTGTTAATTGCATCATAAGTTAGTAGATTATAAAGAGAGAAATGCAAATTTTTCTCCTATGAGCATAAAAAGCCTCGTTTTTTTGTTAATCAAATGAATTACCCGCAAGGGGGTTGTTATACCGCACCGATGGCATGAGTCGGTGTCTCTCGGCCTTCCCTGGGGGATACTATCGCGGTAGGACTATTTCCCCTCCTCCGGGAGGGTCTCCGTAACCCCCGCTCTTTGGTATTTGGGTTCCTCCGCCCCCGGTTCGGCGCTCCGCCCCTTCCCCTACGGGGTATGAAAACGTACCAAGCGATGATCCTCATAATAGAACCACCCACTATTGAAAGTCATATGAGTCATATATATTAATCATATTTATAGATATTATATATTGTATAATAGTATAGTTATATATATATATATAGATATGATATATATATATATATAATAGTATATAGTGATATATATATAGTATATATAGTTTTATATAGTATCATAGTATATGAATAGTATTTAGATATATAATATATATAGTAAGTTAAGTATGTGTATATTATATATGTATATTTAACTATATAATATATAGTATAGTAGTATATAATATATTATAGTATAATATAGTAATAATATGTATATATTGTATTTATGATAGTAAACTCATTTCCGATATAAAAAAAGAACCATGGATATATCGAAATTGTAAATTTAAATTATACTATTAATTATTAATAGGTTATTCTTGCTCTTTTAGATATATATAATGATATTATGGTATATATATAGGGGTGAGTATACGTATAATCAGTATAATACTATAATTAATGTCGTTTAAATAAGTTTCGATTTATTTGGATCGCACCAAGATAAAGTGTCGGATCATTTGGGCATTGTTGAGTTTAGTTCGGGTGTGGGGGTGTTGGTGTCACGGTTTGGCCACGAGTAAGAGATGATATTTGTCGACCAGTTTTTCCTATGAATGAAATGGGCTACGTTGTCGTACGCTTCTGGAACAAGGTGGATAGTTTTGTTTAAGTGTGCTGTGTGGGGTCGACTATGTTTTCCTGTCGACCCAATTTCCTGTCGACCATTTGAGGTAATCTCCGTTGAGGGTTGAGATATGTACTTAAAACTCAACTAACATATAATTATAATAGTGGGTTTGCTTTGTTTTGCAGCAATAAGATGGATCAATTTATATAAATTAAAATATTTTTCTAATTGGACTCTTTTTATTTCTAAAAGAAATCTTGTGTAGAAGGATATACTTCTTGCGACGATGGAAAATGCATACCAAGTTACTTATTCTGCAACGGACAACAAGACTGTGAAGAAAATGAAGACGAGACTAGATGTGGTACGTAAAAAAATATATTAAAATTAAAAGAATTTCATAAATTTAATGATGTTTATTTTCTAGGAAATGTGGAAAACTCGTGCTTCACAGAACGTGGGTATTATTTATGTCACGATAAATCAAAATGTCTCAAAGATATCCTTGTTTGTGATGGAGAGCCACACTGTAATGACAAAAGTGATGAAGGCGATAAATGCGGTAACCATTATTTAAAGTTTTCTATCAATACAATTAAATGAAAAGTAAAGTAAGTCTAACACCTGGCATAAATTTGTACACTGGATGATCCCACCTATAATATTTTGCTCCATCCGGACTGCCTCCTTGCCTTATTTGTAAACCGACTTATAATACTTTTAATTATAAATGCGGTTAAACCTATCTAGTAAATTAATTTAAAAGTTTAACCACTAAGTTCCTTATAGGCAACAAGAAAGGTGCATAGTTAGATAAAGCTGAAGTGGCCCGCGCACTTTTCTGAGTGGAAGCATGGTTGGCGCGCTGCTGTGGTATCCCAATATTCACCGCTGGGCGAAGGGATGACTTAATAAGGAGTCAGCACTGCATTGATTGAATGTCCCACATTGACGAATTGCCATAGTGAGAGTCCGTTCAGCGGTGCCCGTTGACAGCGTCAGGGGTGAATTTTCGTGATAGCTACAGACTCTGAGTACTTCCACAACGTAAATAGGTAAATAAAGAGCGTGTAGCTGTGGCTTTCTTTCGATTTTGCGTATAGTTGCTTCTTAACTTACTTTCTGTTTCCCGGTGCTGTGAGCACTCTTACCGGGTAGCAGATTGCACTATAGAGAGAGTTAGGCAGTGCGTACCCAGTCATTGGGCAGAGAAGGTGGGTGATGATGCGAAGGTGATATTATATATATATATATATTATTATATATATATATAATAGAATATATAATATAATATTATTTATCTATATATAGATATATATATATATAATATATATGAATATAAATAATATATATATATGTATATATATATACTATATATATATATATAATATAAATATATATATATATATATATATAATATATATTATAGATATATAGTATAATACCTTACAAAACTATAATGGATTAGTGATATGCTTTAGGTAAAGAGCGTATATAGATCAGTCTATATGAGAATATATTAGTATTATTATAATCAATAAATTATATATATTAATACTAGCATTGTTTTTTTAGCCCCTGAGGGAGTATACTTTCGACTAATTTATGTTCAGTATATATTATATATGTACACATTTAGTATTCATATGTATATATATAGGTATAAGTTATATGTTAATGAATAATTAAAATTATCTGCAATTAAGACGGCAGTTTCAAATTGTATAGCTAGAAGTATGAGACTCCTTGAGTGAGTGTCTTCACGATTACCTAGGTTAGGGCCGCGGGATCCTTAATCCTCTGTTAGGGTGAAGAATCCACTCAGAGAAAATTTTATATAATCTATAATTCTAGATAAATTACGTTGTGTCTATGACTTGTATTATATAATATATTATCTAACAGGTTATATAGACTACTTACATAGTATAAGTCCGTGTTCCTACTATAGAGCTATAACATATTATATATATGTAGTATAATATATACTGAGGTATAGTATCTATGAGTAGGTATTAATATCATATATATGCTGGATATCCTATTAGGGGGAGCGTAGTAACATAAAGTATATGTGAGCAAATTAGGATGTATACTAGGTTCGTTGCGCCTATATATATATAATAATATTAATATATATATTCCTCACCACACTTCACCACACTGCCCCAAAAACTACACTCCAACATTAATAAGACGTGAATTTAGTAAATTTCATGTATTGAATATATAATAATATTAAAATAATAATAAATAATAAAATAATAATAATAAATTATATAAATAAAATAGATATAATAATACTAATAAAAAATAATATAAAGAATAATAATAATAATAATACAATAATAATAAAATAATAATAATAATAATAATAATATAATAATATTTAATTACTAATTATTTATTATTAATATTATTAATATTATTATTATTATTATTAATTGATTATTATTATTATTGATTGAGTTCAGTAATATTGTAGTAGTAGTAGTAGTAGTAAGTAGTGGTTAGTAGTTAGTAAACAAAGCACATTGTTAAATTTGTTTTTTATTGTACAACCCAACCGCGTTGTTGAAAATTTTAAGAACGCGCAACCGCGTTTGTTGAGAAAATTTAAGAACCGCATAAAAACCGCAACCGCGGTTATTGCAAAAATTCAGCTTTCGCTCCATCATAATATATATATATATTCTATATATAATATATATAATTATTAATATATAATATATATATTATAATAATATATATTATATATATATATATATATATAATTTTATATATAATTAATATATTAATATATATATATTATATATATATATCATATATATATATTAGTTGGGGCAATAAGTAAAGTGAACAAGGTTATAAGGAAAAGTATGTGAGAGCACTTGCAAATAAATCAGTTGAATGTGAACAAGAAGAAACTGAACAAATCTGGAAGCAAATGAAGGAAGCCTTTGTTAGTAGTGAAAAAGAAATATGTGAGTGTGCTAAAGCAGGAAGCAAGAATGTCAATAATGAGTGGTGGAATGAAGGTGATGCAAGGGGTTAAAAGTAAGAAAGAGGCGTGGTTGAATGTGCTAAAAGCCAGTGATGAGGTCTCGAAAGAAATGTGTATAGAAATATGTAAGGAAAAAAGGAAGACAAGTTGCATACTTAGCAGGAAAAAAAAAAAGTAAATGAACATTTTGGACGGAGGATGAATGGGGACTTACAAAGGAATAGGAATTACTGGTGAAATGATTAAGAATGGAAACAAGATTGTGACTGACTGGATATGGAGGTTGTGTAACAATGAGTTTGTGGAGGGTATAGTTCCAAATGATTGGAGAGAGCAGTAATAGTACCCTTATATTAGGGTAAGGGAGATGAGGAGAATTGTAGGAACTATACAGGAATTAGTTTATTGAGTGTTGTAGGAAAGATAAGTTCTGGAATTCTGGTTGAATGAATACGTCAAGTGACTGAGGGACTGGTTGGTGAAGAACAAGGAATATTTAGAATTGGTAGCGGATATGTAGACCAAACTTTCACATTGAAACAAATGAGTGAGAAAATGAGAGAAGAATAAATTATATTTAGGTCTTAAGGACTTGCAACAGGTGTATGATAGGATTAATAGGGAAGCTTTGTAGCAGGTGTTTGTGATATGGTGTTGGTGGTAGGCTTCTGAATAGAATCAAAAGTATATGTCGATAGTGAAGCTTGTGTAAGAATAAATGGAGTGGAAAGTGAATGGTTTAATATTATTAGTTGAGTAAGGCAGGATGGAATTTGTATATAGATGGGGTGATGAAAAAATTAGAGGTAGGGGTGGTAGAGGATGTTGTTAGACTAATGGAGAATGGAAGAGAGTGTAGGGTGACCTGTTTATTGTAAGCTGATGATTTGATTTTGTGTGGGGGAATATGAAAAATGTTTTAGAAGATTGGTAGGGTGTAAAAGGAGGAGTTTGAAAGTAAATGTAGATGATAAGAATAAGGTGATGGTAGTGGGTAAGGAGAGTCAGCATTGTAAAATCATGTTGAGCAATTAGGTTATATGTTGGATGAACAGGGAACGAATGATGCAGAAGCGCAGTAGAAAAGTCGTGAATGGTTGGAATATGGCTGGTGCAGTTAAATCTTTGGTGAATGTTAATGTATAGTAGTGAAACTATGGTGTGCAATAAGAGGTATAGATCTAAGGTGTAATCTGTTTAGATGGATAATCCTCTGACGAGCTCTCACTTAAAGGGGTATGGAGGGGATGGTAAGGTAAGGGAGAGGTTATATATATATATATTATATATATTATATATATATATATATATATATATATTATATATATATAATATCTATATATTATATATATATAATATATATATATATATATCTATATATTATATATATATATATATAGTATAATTAATATAGTATAAGTATATATATATATACTATATATATATAATTAATATAATATAATATATTTTATATATATAATATATATATTATATATATTATATATAATATATAATATATATATATATATTATTATATAAATATAATATATATATATATATATATCTATTATATATATATATATATATTATATATACTATATATATATAATACTATATATATCATATATATATATATATATATTAATTATATATAATATATATACTATATATATATAATATAATATATATATATATATCATATAAGCTAGTATATAATATATATATATATATATATATATATATATATATATATATATATTATATATATATATAATATAGGCTAAGGTGAAGGAGTGATTGGAAGAAATGTTCTGTTGCATTTTTCTCTTTCTTATTATTTATTATTATTATTATTAATAATTATTATTCATTATTATTATTATTATTTATCGCTGATTATTATTATTATTATTTAATAATTAGGGCTTTTCTTCAATAGCTGTTTTTTATATCTTTTCCTTTCTTTCTTTACCTACCTCTTCTTCGCAAGACTGGGAGTAAGGTGGCTACAAGCATCGGACACAGAAAAGCAGTAGAAGAGTATGACAAATGTCGAAAAGAAAAGCCCAGCCTACCTGGCCTCCTCTGTAACCGATTAATTTAGTGAAAATCGTCACAGGACAGAAAATCCACCCTAGAGCTTCGATCATGGACGCGCGACGGGCCCTCCTATGTAAATCGTGCAATTGTGAAGTTGATTACAGTACCATCCGCTGGATCCAGGCGGGCCAACACCACCATGCCCGTCATACATAAACCCCGCCATCTCTCCCTATCAGCACCTTATTCTTCGCCTCTGCAGAAACTCACATGCTCTCTCCTTTCAGCACATTCGTTTCCACCCGACTCGATCCAGCTTTCTCTCGGTCTCCCAGCCGTCGGTTCCCAACACACACTCACCAACTATACATCCGCTTAACCAACCGACCTAATCCATCCTTTCCACACATTACCAAACCAATCTCAAACATACTTTTCATTATTCTCTCATTACCCTTTCTCTCACACCACATCAACTCTCTAATAAGATTCATGTCCTCATTTTATTAATTCTTTCTCAACACCTAGCATGCTCCTAAAGATTTGTTCCATCTTGAACACATTGAACTTAGATCTATACTTCTTATCAGACCATAGTCCCAACTACCATACAAATAAAAACTGGCAACATTACACTCATTAAGACATTAGCGCACTCACAGACTTAGTCCCCTTTACATTCGACTCGAACATTTAACTTACACACGAGTCAACCTTCCTGGAGCCGTTCACAAAACTTTTCCTATCTTACAGCTCATCTGCATCATCCGATGTCCATTTCTCTCATACCCAAACACATACCCGCTGAGAAGCGATGATATGTATGTATTTTACAACTCACAGGACACGTGCTACCACGCCTGCTCGACCATCTATACATAACACACACTGCGGACTGTCCTAACTAGTTTTAATGATCTTATCATGTACGTTTAGACTTTCAACCCCTCCTTTTACACATACCTGCCGAAATCTTCTCCTGCACCAATCCTCTCCAAACTCTGCTTCAGATTCGCACACACAGAACCAAAATCATCCGCTATAATTAGGTAGGGTCACCCGTCCCACTCATCTCCATCTTCCCATCATTCTTACACCAATTTCCTGCCCATCCCCACTTCGAATTCTTTCATAACACCCATCCATATTCAAAATTGGAATAAACTCAAGGAGATCATAAACACACCCTGCTCTCACTCCGCTGTTAGATCCTAAACCAATCACCATTGACACCAAAGTTGCTATTCTTAACCCGCTTACACTTATCGTCATACAAACCATTGTTCTGATTCCATTTAGTCAGAAAAGCCTACGACCAACAACAGAATAGGTCTGCCAGTAAAGCTTCCTTTCAACTTCTATCATAACGACTCATGTTTGTACAATCAATCCATAACAATAATTGAAATATAAATTTTAATTCGTGAGATGTCTCTCGCGCCTAATCATTTTCTACCACGATATAGCGATATGTGTTGTTGAAAAAAAAAAAAAAAAATAAAATAAATAGAGAATTCAATGTAAGATTTAATCCACACATCCTCTACCGCTTCTAAATGAACCACTCTTAGGTTCTCACTACAATCAGTCCTCAGTCACTCGAACGCACTCATGTCGACCCAAATGCAGGCGATTATAGCTGTATCCCTTCACAACAGTCTCAATGAATCTATTCCCGCTATCAATTTGACCTATCACAGCTGCCCATTTAGTCTTTCCTGTATGCCTCTTACTATCAAAGGGACTTATTACCTTGACTTCTCCTCCAACTCCCCAGCTTGGGAATATACGCCCTCCCATAAAACGCTTTATTCACAATGACAATTCAGAATCCAATCAATCAGAAGTACCATCTCACGTGTAGCCTCCAAGCTGTGATGATCATATTTCCAGCCTCAGATAACTTTCATCTATAAATCCTTCAATCGTGTCCAGTCAATTCGTTAACCATATTACTTGCAACTTTTCTCAACGTCGTACCCATTACCTCTCCTTTTGCATGAAGTAAGCATATACTTATTATATAATTAGTATATATATAGTATAATTATAGTAAATTAGTAAGTATGGTGAATATATAAAGTCAGTATATTCGATAGATATTGAATAAGTATATATACTACAGTCAATACGGATATATCGAATTCTTGTGAAGATAATAATAATATATATATATGATATATTTAAGATAATGATATTATTATATTATAGTGAACATAGGACAGTATTATACTAATTATATTAGGTATACGTATGTATCTAATAGGGTATAGTACTGTGTATAGAGTATAATATAGGTCTATATACTTAGCAGATGCGCGTATGAATGAGAATAATAGATCTTCTAGCGTGATAATATATGCAGGCTATAATACCGCGTGTTTCGAAGGTGATAATATATAGTTAGTATATAGCATATATATAATGATAGGTATAGGTAAGGTATATGATAGCTATATAAGGATATCAGATATAAATGTATATATTAATACTTAGTCAATATATCCCTAATTATGAACAATAAATGAGCGCTTTGATTTTGATCTGCTTGCTAAATAATTCTCACATAGATGTAATGTAAAATGTTAATCACAGAATCTCAAATTGCATTTTACCCGAGTACCACTGACAACGGCAATGATATTTAACTATGAAAGCCAAGTCCGTTAGAAATTCGTAAATAATATAGAAATCATATACTAAAATTTTGGCCAGTTTGACTCAATTTTGGAATGTTGTGGAAGATCAGATTGCGGATGGGCGAGAAGCAAACCTACTCTTCGCACGGATACAATAGGCACATTGCGTATTTAAAACATATGCGACACGTAGCAATGCAGAGGTGGCACCATAAGACGGTAGGCAAGCGAAATACAATGTATGTTGAAGCTGTACACCCGACCTCAGTTAATCCTTCTTAAACACCTAGTTTACAACTGGCACATAATTTATGCAGACTGAATGTAATAAGAATATTTCAAACTTTCCAACTTTTTAATAAATCTACCCATATTCTATATTTTAATCATTATTTTAAAATTTAACATTATGATGAAAACTTGTAATACGGTCAGCAGGCCTACTTACATAATACAAATAAGAAAGAAAAATAGATGAATACTAGAATTCATGAATTATAAAACTATGCAAAATAGGGAAGGATAACTGCTTACCTGCCAATGAGAATTATTAACATAAAATCCATTTGTTTTTGTAATAATTGATAAATCTGCTAAAACATGCTGAAGATATTTCAAGTTGGGAATGTGAACAAAATCTTGCCCCATGTAGCCTTCCCACCATCCCTAATAAAAAGAATAATAATAATAATAATAATACATAATAATAATAATAATAATAATATCATAATAATTACTTAAAATAATAATAATAATAATAATAATAATAACAATAATAATAATAATTTTTTTTTGAGTGGATATACAGGGGCCCTTCCACAGCACCACCAAGAATGAGCGTGCTTAATACATCGTTGTTAGTAACAACTAAACGATCAGGGGAAATCCCTAACCGAACAAAATAGGAACAGAACTGCGATGGTTAGATCTTATACAAGATGTTCAGTTCCAATAGGAAGGCAAAAACTTGATCACTACGAAAGTGAGAAGATTCGGATAAGATGTGCTGAAGGGGTATAGTGAGCACATCAGGGAAGAACTTGCTTCTAAGGGTCGAGATAGCCCCGCAACCCACAAAGACATGAACGACTGTAAGAGGACAATTGGTATAGCAAAAAGGGCAGGTCGGGGGGGATCCCCATGCATCATAAGAAGTCCATGGGTGAGATTGGTATGACCCAGGCGCAATCGCGCCAGGACCACCTCCAGGGGACGACTCCTTCTATTAAATGAAGAGCACCGTCCAATGACGGGTTTGACGTTCCGTAGTTTGGCGCCACGAGCATCCTCCACCCAACATGTCTGCCAGCCAGAGAGGAAACCCCGACGTATGGAAGCATGGAAATGGCCCAGGCGTAGAGCTGGGGTAAGGTATTGGGCACCTAACACCATGTGCGTAGCCGCCTTTTTGGTCTCCCTATCGGCACATTCATTTCCAGGAACGCCCACATGGGAGGGAACCAGGGTTGGAATTAAAAAAAAAAAACCCTCCCCCCCAAAAAAAAACAAAAAAGCCCACCTAAAAAAAATTTATTATTATTTTTATTGGAAGCTAATGATCGCTTTAATTATTATTATTATTATTATTATTATTATTATTATTATTATTATTATTATTATATTATTTTTTAAGTGGGTTTGAAAAAGAGATTTATGGGAGTTTATAAAATCTACTGTTGAAGAATTAGCAGGTATGTAGGTTTATTTGTCTGATGTCAACTTCAGATAGCAGGGCCTTCAATATTGTCATTTCCTATTGTGTGATAGCTTTAATTTTATGGTAAATTTTTATCACCTCAAACTAGATGTGTTGCACTATATATGGGAAATTGCTAGTTGACTTTATTGAAATTGGGCAAAAAAGTTTCACTCTGCACTTTGATGTCAAAATTTATATTTTTAGTAACATAAATAATCTAATAATTCTCTGTGATTTTTGTGCAAGTTTCTTGTTATTTCATGTGTTAGTTTACTTGTCTTGAAAGTTTGATTTTCTAGTTTGTCTGGGTACTTCTTATTTTGATAAATTAATATTACTAATATGTGATTCAACCAAATTTCTTTCAGTGTTCATAGTAAACTACTTAAGATAATAATAATAATTACCTTTACATTGAAACAAATGACTGAGAAAATGAGGGAGAAGAAGAATAAATTGTATTTAGGATTTATGGATTTGCCCAACAGGCGTATGATAGGATTAATAGGGAAGCCCTATGGCAGGTGTTAGTAATGTATGGTGTTGGTGGTAGGCTTCTGAATGACGATAGTGAAGCTTCTGTAAGAATAAATGGTGTCAAAAGTGATTGGTTTAATATTAACAGCGGAGTGAGGCAGGGATATGCTATGTTCCCTTGGTTATTCAATTTGTTTATGGATGGGGTTATGAAAGACTTAGAGATGGGGGTGGCGGAAACGGCGGGTAAGAAATGATGGAGAAGAGGTGAGTGGGAGGGTCCCTACCTATTTAATCGTTTGATTTGTTTCACAGTGGTAGATCTGACAAGAGAGTATCGAGAGCGATGGTAGAGAGATTTGGGCAGGTGTGATAAACAAGGTTAGGGGTTTGAAATAAGTAATAAAGTAGTAAGGTTATGGTTGTAAGTGAGGACAGTCCCCGGTGTGTGAAGCTATGTTGGATGGTGAGCAGCTGGAACAAGTGTCTGGAGTTTTAAATATTAGGATATATGTTGGATGAAAAGGGAACCAGGGTTGGCAGTGTGTATCAGGAAAGTTGTGAATGGCAGGAAAGGTGGCTGGGTCAAATTAAATCGTTGGTGGAAGTAAAGGGACTAAGTCCTTGATGCGCTAGGGTGCTTACATGGGGGTATGTTGTTACCTTGTGTTATTGTATGGTATAGTAGGAAGACTATGGTTTGGAATAAGAGGTAATAGATCTAAAGTTAACGTGTTCATGATGGACAATCTCAGGGGTGTGTTAAGTGTGGGACGAAGAATTGATAAAAATGAGAAATGAACGTATACGAGAGTTAGTGTGGTGGTGAAGAAAAGGGAAAATGAAGAATGAAATAAAAGTACGTTGAGACTGTTTTGGTCATGAGTGGAAGGATGAATGACAGTCTGGTTGGTTACAGCGGATGTATAGGTGGTCTGTGTGGGAATCGACAGCTGGGAGGACCGAAGAAAAAGTGGGATTGAGTCAGTGAACGAATGTCTGAAGAGAGAGATGTAAGTTTTTTGGCAGAACAAGAATAAAGGTGCATAATAGGAGTGAATGGAGGGGTTTTGTGAGGGGGTATGGTTGTGGCCCACCCAGGCCAGGGGATGAACCCTACACTTGACGATATGCCCATAGTGTAGGGTCCGTTGGTTCCGTGGAAGCTCTAAGGGTGGATTTTCTGACTGCGACGAGTCTGCACTAGTAGGTTAGAGGGGAGTAAAGGCTGGGCCTTTCTTTTCAACTTGTGGTCGATATTCTTCTACTACTTTTCTTTTCCAATGCCCATGTCACGTACACCTCTTCAACGCCCACAGTCTTGGGGAGGAAAAGGGAAGATAAAATAATAGATAATAATAATAAAATAATCAATAATAATAAATTAAAAATAATAATAAAAATAATAATAATAATAATAATAATAATAATAATAATAATAATAATTTGGGTAATGAAAGCAATTTTAAGTAAGTAGGAAAATAAATAGGGATGTAGATAAAGAGAGTATTAAATATCTAACTAAACAAAGCAATTATTTGCGTGCGGATGTCACTTCAATATGTCAAATGTGCTACAAAAATCAATTTTGTTTAGCCTCGGGGAAATAGTAGTAGAAGGAAAGTTGTGAATGGTAGGAAGATGGCAACGGTTTTGCATGGGGGTATGTTGTTATGTGTGTTAATGTATAGAAGTGAAACTATGATATGGAATAAGAGGTATAGATCTAAGGTACAATCTGCTCAGATGGACAATCTTATGGGCGTGTTAGGTGTGAAAAGAATTGATAAAATGAGGAATTAACGTGTTAGGGTGATGTGCGGTGTGAAAAAAAGGCATAAATGATAGAATAAACGAAGGTGCATTAAAATAGCTTGGTCATATGGAAAGGATGGATGGTAGTCAGTTGGTTAAGTGGATGTATAGTGGTGAGTGTGCTGGGAATCGACCAGCTGGGAGACAAAAGAAAAAGTGGACTGAATCAGTAAAGGAATGCCTGAAGGAGAGGAATGTGATTTTGGCAGAGGCGAGAAGAAAGGTGCATAATAGGAGTGAATGATGGGGTTTTGTGAGGGGGATATGGTTGTGGGCTGGCCCAGGGATGAACCCCACATTGACAAGATACCACAGTGAGAATTCATCGCAGTCTTGTGAAGCCCCAGGGTTGATTATTCTGACTGCAATGAGTTCTCACTTAAGGGTATAAAGGAAACAGTAGCGGGAGGCTTTCTTTTCGACTTGAGTCATGTTCTTCTACTACTTTTCTGTTTAAAGTGTATGTAAACCACCTCACCCCAATCTGGAGAAGTGAGGTGGATAATATATATATATTCTTTTTCTTTCTTTATCTTCCTTCTATTTTCCCAAGAATGGGAGTAAGGTGCGTAACGAGCATCGGAAAAGAAAAGCTGTAGAAGAACATGACTAACGTCGAAAAGAAAGCCCAGCCTTACCGCCCCCTCATTACCATTAATTAGTGAGAAACTGATTCGCAGTCAGAAAATACCACCCTAAGCTTCATGGACAGCGATGGACGCCTCACTATGTAAGATTCGTCGATGTAAGGGTTCATTCCCTTGGCTAGGTGGGCCACAACCATAACCCCTCACCAAACCCCGCCATTCACTCCTGTTATACACTTTCTTCTCGCCTCTACAAAGCTCACATTTCTCTCCTTCAAACATTCGTGTACTGACTCAATCCACTTTTCTTCGTCTCCCAGTCGGGTTCCCAACACACTCGCCACTATACATCCGCTTAACCAACCGCCTATCATTCATCTCTTTCCATATGACCAACCATCTTAATATACTTTCATTTTTCCTCTCATTTACCCCTTTCTTCACACCACAAGCTCCCTAATGAAAGTTGCATTCCTCATTTTATCCAATTCTCCACACCTTAGCACAGGTCCTAGCATTGTCCATCTGAACACATCTGAACTTTAGATCTATACTTCTTATTCCAGAACATAGTCTCACTATATACAATAACACAGGTAAACAACATACCCTCATGTAAGACCCCTAAAACACTCCAAGACTAGGTCCCTTTACATTCACCAAGCATTTAATTGCCAGCCACCTTCCTGCCAATTCACAACTTTCCTACTACACTCTGCATTCCGTCCGCTTCCTTCTCATCCAACATATACCCTAAGAATTTAAACTCTCAGACACTTGTTCCAGCTTGCTCACCATCGCACAAGTCACTTCACACTAGAGCGAATCGGTCCTCATCAACCATCACCTTTACTCTTAATCACGGTTAGCTTTCACCAGCCCCTGCCTTTTACACACCCTATCCCCCGCCCCCCCCAATCTCTCTACCAACCTCTCAAACTCTCTTCAGATTCGCCACGCAAACCAAATCATCCGCATATAAATAGGTAGGGCACCCTCCACTCATCTCATTCTCCAACACCATTTCCTGCATCCCCACCTCGAATTCTTTCATAACCCCACCATATACAAATTGAATAAACCATAGGAGAACATAACCACACCCGCTGGCCTTACTCCGCTATTATCCTTAAACCAATCACCATTTGAC
>JABUQX010029667.1:42500-65033 GCA_015478945.1 Trachelipus rathkii
CGCTATTTTGGGTGGTACTTCTCTGATGCTAGAGAAACAGAAGAATCTCCCTTATATCATCCCAAATTTTGACCTCGCAGATAGTCTCTTCGGTGAATCGATTTTCCTATATGTTTATGAAATAGAGTTGTATAAAAAGTTTTCTGGTGTACTACCCTTTTTATTTTTTCTGTGCACTATTTTACATACTATATTGATTTCGTAAGCATCATAATAATAAAAAATCTTTTACAAATGATTTAATTTTAAAACAATTTTGTAAGGTTTTTTATTTATGAACAAATCTGCAAATCACATACATGAATAAAATCTTATCTAAAATCTGTTTAAATATATATATATATCATATATATATATATATATATATATATAATATGATATATAATATATATATATATATATATATATATATATTATATATATATATATAATATGATAGTATATATATATATATATTATTATATATATATATATATATAATATAAACTATTACTATATATACTATATATATATAATAATATAATATATATAGGGTAATGATTCAAACCCTCTGCGACAAACTCGAGGTCTGATAGAGCAAACGATAAGGAAGCATTTATTGTTAAATAACATGTTGTAATGAACGCTTCGTTTTCAAAAGTTACGGACGATGAAGGTACAAACTAGTTTTTATGTTGTGTAACGCGTCGCATGTAGGTTACCGAGCGATTTAGTTACCTCAATTTTACATGTTTGTGCGTGCCGTCATGTGTGTTATGCTTAACGTACCTTTGGAACATCGTCGGCAAATACCGATTACCATCGCCCATTCACCGTATCGATGTCAGATAACAGTGTTTCATACGCTCGAACTTACATGAGAATGGATCAACTACATCTCTTCGCCCGAGTTACACTCGACGCACAATAGATAAATGTGTATACGCGTTAGCCGGCGCGAAACAGACATCGGACCCGATAAGACGCAGCACCTCATGTACTACAGAACGGTTATCACACGACACCAAGCAATCGCCCCGGCCACACAATGTTCGCAGCGAATATGTTAAAGGCGGCGGCGTTCCTTGCCTTGTGGCCGTTCACAACGATGCATCGGGCAAAGGCGATGTATTAGCCACTGGTTTCCAGGAGAAAGACGTTTACAGCTATACAACAACCAATAGTAACGTAATAAAACTGCAAAAAACACACTTTAAAATTGAGTAAACGACTAAATAACGAGTATCAGTAAACATAACATGCGCACCGCGAATTACACAACAACATAAACCTAGATTACCAATTCAACGTCCGACCTTTGAAACGAAGAGCGTCCAATACATGACTAATACGCTTATCTATTTAACAATCAACAGTATCCTATCCATTCTCTCTATCAGCCCTCCGAGTTTTGTTGCAACGAGGATTTTACGAATCAACCCTGTCACATGTATAACACTATAAATACTCATAAGTAAAATTTAGTATTATCAGAATACCTAATCTTATTAATATTAGGTACACTAATCTATATATATAATATATATATTATATGATATATATATATATATATATAATATATATATATATTATAAATATATATATATATATATTCTATAATATACTATAGGGATGCTACTCGGCATTGACAGAAAAGAGCCGTCTCCCCGAACGCTCTATTTTTTTATGGAGGAACCGATACCGGATACATTCTTAATGTAATATAGATAAAAAGTACCCAGCTAATAAGAATCGAAAAATATGTGTAATTCTCGTGCACTTTCCCGATCAATAACCCATACATATTCAGAAATTTTGGATCTTATTTGATATTTTGTCTACTACCCAAGAATACTTGATCTTGGTAATAAATTAAATAGTATTAAAGGGAATAAAACTCAAGCAAATTATAATATTAAATAAGCTGTTAGTCTATGTTTGTGTGTAATGTTCAAAAAAATATTACATGTCCATTCCAGTAAGTCTTAACAAAGAGTTTAGCTACTACTTTATATTTAACATGATTCTACAGATTTCTACCAGAAAATTCTTAATTACGCTACAATATAAAGAATAAAAATAATGAAAGAAGAGACCATTTAATTCAGCTGAAAAATCAAAAATAATAAAACAGCTACTTACTCAAACATGACATAAATAAAGATAAAGTTATATTTCTACCATTTGATAGAAGGTGCATTCAAGTTCTCCAGTTCAAAAATCTTCAAATTGTTGAATGCATAAAAACATTATAGCTCTCACTAGGTATCTGGCGAAGCTCTGTATCTTGGGGTTTACTTCCCACCTCCAACTCAAATAATAACGCATGCTCTCGACTAATGAGGAGGGGGTGATATTATTTCTTGCAAGCAACTGGATAATCAAAGGAAAACCTTGGCCCATTTCATGCCACCAGAAAAGATTCTCTTCTGTAGGCAGCCAGCATATGTTTTCCTTGAGCCTCATCTCCTCTTTTATCACAGATTGCAAATTAGAATTATCTTTGCTCCTCGATGACTGTCTCTTCAGTTTTTTTCGATGGGGTCCTTGGTGTGATTCCTATGAAGATGAATGAGATGTCAAGGCAATTTCGGCCATGAACTATCAAAGTCTAACATATCCATACCTCTTCATCTTCAGTAGGCCTTTATTTGCTGAAAAGCCACCATCGTCACTATCAGGGCTGTTGCCAGGGGTTTTGCTGATAAGGTGGCTTCCACTTCAGTGAATCTTTTTTTTGTCACGCGAGCAAGCTCCTGGGTTATGCTTATTTAAATGCATTCTAGAAATGGTTCACCGGGGATGCCATTTTTGTGGGGTTTCAGCAAGCTAACAAAAGGAGGGAAGATGAAGAACCAAAATTAGAGTGGACATCTTTTTTACAGTGTTAGAAGAGTTGGATGAAATGGGCTTTGAAAGTTCATTACATTTTCTGTGGAAAGAAAGAGGTTTTATTATCCCGGTAAACAAATTTCGCAGGATTCCGGAATGAAATAACGGTACTACGAGTTTCCTGAAATTTGAGGACTATAGTCTTTCCTGAAGTTCTCGTCTTTGTGGGCAGGTGTAGGTCAAGGTTTATGAGTTTTGTTTTAAGAGAAAGAATATAAGTTGCACTTCTCCATTCCAGAGAGAATAAACTCAGTAATACGTTATGAGATAGAAGACACCTTGCATTGAAATGGCAAGTACGTTCCAAGAATTGGTATAGGACACATGTGTGTTTTTTCATTTAATTAGGACTCCAGCATTCGTTGAGCGAGGAATGTGCTGAATGATTTGCCTCCTTCCCCACCCTAAACGTTATGATACGAGACCCCAAAGCATCAGTGTATATGACATTGAAAAATCCCAAATAGAAGACCTCAGTATTTAGGAATGAGAAGAATTAACAGTCCGTGAGAAGTTAGTAATTGTAAATATCTCAAAAAAGGCTGTGAAAATCGTTCTAAGGGCAAGTAGCAGAAACACAAGAACAAAATATTTTGTCGTAGAAGGAAGAAAGATCCTGTGGATAGGAATAAAGACGTTGGAAAGGTAGGAGATTTCGAGAATTTTCTCGAGAACGTGTTACAGGAAAGTGTTTCATGTTTACATAGGCACATACTCCACCCTTAGACGGGAAATATGAAATAAGTTATAGGTTGAACATTTAAACGAGTATTTAGAGGATGAATTCTTAGCTTTCTGTGTCTCAGACAAGAGCAAGAAGATTTGGGTAGAGTTAGAGAGTGATTCCACAGATGCATAATTAAGTTTAAGCCACGATCTTATAAATTTTCTAATAGAAAGCCCCGCGCCTGCGCAAATCTTCCATTCAAACACGCACACACAACCACACCAAAACAAAAACCAACAAAACAAAAAACAAACAGACAAAAAAAAAAAAACAGTGTGTGAAGATTATTCACACACTAAAAAACCGTAAATGTTAAATCGATTTAAACCGTATTAAATAAATATTGCAAATATGAAAAATTTAATAAGTTTAAAACCTTCATGCCAATTCCGTTACGACCCCCCTCACAATAATTGACGAAAAAAAAAATACCAATTATTCACTAATATACTGTTAGTATAAATAAAATTTAATAATTTGTTTAACTTAAAAAACGAAACTTAGGTCTACCTATTGACGTTAAAAAATAAAATAAAAAAAATGAAAACCACTAAAAACTTAAGTTAAAAAAAGACTAAGAAAAAAAATATACTACTAAATCTAAACTACTTATTACACAATCCTTAAAAAACTAACTATTGCTATCTAACATAACTAAAAAGCTTCAAAATTAAAAATTAAAACGAATCTTTATCTTTAAAGGATTGATCAAATTCTTCAATATGAATCCATAAAAGTAAAAACAATAAAAACAAGAGATGAGCTCCAATTACAAATCATACGTAGAGGCAAAATAACTAAAAACATTACAAACGCCACTCAAACCATCGGAGCTCCAGTTAAGCACAAGTGGTCAATAGTTTATCTAAAACCACTATATATATAATATAATAATATATATATATATAATAATATATAATATAATATATATATATAATATATAATTATATAATTATATATATATATATATATATATATATATATATAATTATATAATATTATATATATAGAAATAGATATATAATATATATATATATATATATATATAGAATTATAATATATATATATAATATATATATATAATATTATATATATATAAATATATATATATATATATATATATTATATATAATAAATATATATATATAATATATATATATATATATAATATATAATATATATATATATATATATATATATATAAATATAATATATTAATATATTTAGAATAATATATATATATATATATATAAAGCATATAATATATATTATATATATATAATAATATATATATAATATATATATATAATTATTATATATTAATATAACATATAATATATTATATATATAATATATATATATATTATAATATATAATATATATATAATATATATATATATATAAATATATATATATATATATATATATATATATATAATTATAAATATAGATATATATTATATATTATAGTATATTATTTTACTTTGAAATTTGAGATATTTTTTATGCAATATGATAATCAATGCCATTAAAAAATCTTCCCCCAACCCTTAACAAACTACTAAGGTGAGATACCCCTTATCACACACTTAACAAAGTTGGTTGATCTCCACGAAAATTTTCAAAAATATCTTAACACAACATACTTAATTTTTTTTTTAAATATATTTCAAAATTCTCATTGCATCTTCTACTTTTTTTTTTAGAAAATTTCTTCATCTTTATATCCAAACGGTCTGAAAGAGGTCCAGTTGGAAACATCCAAAAGCTTCAAGTTTTTTAACTTTTTTGAAGACCGTTCTTTTTTAATTTATATATCTAAAAATAAAATATATATATTATTTTAAAAATCCTTCAAATAAATATAAATATAATATAATATAATATATATATAATACTATATAAATATAATATAATATATATATAATATATAAATATATATATATATATATATATTATATATATATATATTCTTTAAAGAGTTATCACTTAGATATTCTCCTACAAAATTTTTAAAATAAAAATTTATTGGAGAACAGACTGAAAAATAAGACAATTTACATATTTCATCAGTGTTTGTTTCTCCTTTTTACCTGCTAAAAATCAGAAATAAGCCGACTAAGAAATTTTTCACTGAAGTGTCGACTCTAAAATTTAATATTTAAATAACCTTTTCCCCATCTGAGTTTTTAAGCTCCATTTTATTAAACTTTGATAAATTTCTTGTATTAATAGATTGGAACACTAGATTCTGTCAAGCATAGAGTAACGCATTCATATGTTAGGCTTTCGATAAAGTTAAATACTATAAAAACTTTTTTATTGGCTTATTTGGTTATTTCAATACGTGTATATATATAATAATAGTATAATACTATATATATATAAATATTATATATATATATATATATAATAATATATATAATAATTATATATAGATAATATATATATATAATAATATATATATATTATATATATATATATATATTATATTGTACTAGATAAATATTATATATATATATATATTTAATTAATATAATATATATATATATATATATATATATAATAATATGATAATAATATATAAATATAATATATATATATTATTAATATAAATAATATATTATAATATCAATAAAGGATATATATATATATCATATTATATAATATATATATTAATATATATATAACTATAATAATATATGATATATTATATATTATATATATATATAAATATATATAATATATACTATATATAATATATATAAATATATATATATATTATAATATATATAATAATTATTATATATAAAAATAAATATTTAATATATAATATATATTATAATAATATATAATATATAATATATATATATATATATATATATATATATATAAATAAATTATATATAGAATATAAATTTTAACATTTTACTATTATATTGTATATAAAATATTGTAATAAATATATATAATAAATATAAATTATATATATATATATAAAAATATATAAATAATAATAATAATAATAATCAGAATATTTAATAATTAATAATAATAATAATAATAATAATAATAATAATAATAATAATAATAATAATAATAATAATAATAATAATAATAATAATAATAATAATAATAAATGTACTTTCAAAGTTAATAAATAATAATAAAATAATAATAATAATTATATAATAATAAAATAATAATAATAATATCAATTATTATTATTTTATAAATAAATATATAAAATATAATATAATAATAATAATAATAATAATAATAATAATAATAATAATAATAATAATAATAATAACAACAATGAAAATCCCAATTTTGACAGAAAACGAAAAAGCAAATGCAGGTGCTTTTATGGTTCCTCCTCCTCCTCCTCCAGATCTTCAATTAATGGATAATATGCCAGGAGTTGACTTCGCAACTGATACAAACACTCTGCCAGACAAAATTAGAATTGGAAATGTAATTCTATCTAGAATCAGTTCTAGTTTGCCTCAATTAAATTTAACAGGTAATTCATAATTTATTGTTAATTAATGCTTAATTATAAGATAAAGAGTTGCACATAAAAATTTTTATCTTTGGCTATTTTTTCTCTATTAAAATATGTAATAGTTGAGATTAGCGTAGTTAAAAAAAATCGATATTTTTTTAAAAGTAATCGATGGTTTGATATGGGTATGAAGCAACACTGCCATATTCTGTTAATGAAAAATTGACACAATTACGATATATTTGTAAGCAATGTTATTCGGCGTTTTCATATATTATTTCTTTTTACGCTTGAAAAATCAGTAAAGTTATGATTAGTTTTATTAAGTAGACAGAGTTTGTGTGCATACTTAACAAAAACATATGCAAAAGCGAAGTAATTTGGTCTCCCGTAACCGAATTTAACAATAAAACCAAAATATTGTAGACTTTGAAATATACGTATCTATATGTGCGAGGATTTGCTATTTTAGTCCTCTTACATGGGGATGAAAGATATTAAAAAACCGATTATCGGATAAGATCGATATTTCGTCTAAATAGGCTAAACTCAACTATTACCAAATTATCTTTGTCTTTTCCTTTTATAATAGAAAAAAAAATAAAAGAGAGCTAAATTATCTAGGTGGACATTCTCATTTGTTTTTATTTTTGTTTAAACAATATAATTGGGCTGTCGTGTGTGGATGTCATCGAAGAAGCGGAAAATGAAAATAAGAAGAAACTTTTAAGAAAGACCGAATACATTTTCATAAAGAAAAACTTGAATTGACAAGTTGAAGATGAGAAAAAGAAAAAAAGGAATGAATAGAGTATAAAGATTTGTTCAGTAGGCTCTCTCTCTCTCTCTCTCTCTCTCTCTCTCTCTCTCTCTCTCTCTCTTCTCTTCTCTCTCTCTCTCTCTCTCTCTCTCTCTGCTCTCTCCTCTCTCTCTCTCTCCTCTCTCTTCCTCTCTCTTTTTTTTGGGAAAATTTAAAAAAAATCATGTAAAAAATTAATTGATTCAAATCTTTTGATTTTTTGCTTACATTGGAGTCAAAGACTGTTCGACTACGGGATATATATATATATATATATATATATAATAAATATATATAATATATATATATATATATATAATATATATATATATATATATATATATATATAAAATATTATATATATATATATATTATATAAATATATATATATATAATATATATATTATATATTATATAATTATATATAATTTTATATATAATAAATTTATATATATATATATAATATATATATATAAATATTATATAATATATATATACATAATATAATATAATAATATAATATATAATATAATATATATAAAATATATATATATAATATATATAGAATATATATAAATAAATATTATATATAATATATATTCTTGTCCTCTTTCTTCTTTCACCTTTCCTCTTTGCCCCAAGATTGGGGGTAAGGTTTTGCTTGTGTAGCAAGCACGGGGAAAAGAAAAAGCAAGTAGGAACGATGGACAAACGTCGAAAAGAAAAGCCAGCCTACCCCCCTCTGTAACCATTTAATTATGGAGGACGTCACAGACAGGGAAAATCCACCCTAGAGCTTCATAGAACCGCGACGCTCACTATGGTAATCGTCAATGTAAGGGTTCATTCCCCTGGCCAGGTGGGCCACAACCATGCCCCATACAAAACCCGCCATTCTCTGCCATCAATGCACCTTTATTCTCGCCCGCCAAACCCTTCACTTCTCTCCCTTTCAGACTATTCGTCACCGATTGCAATCCCCACTGTTCTCTTCGGTCTCCCAGCCGGCTTGTACCCAAAACACCACACACTCACCCACTTACATCCCGGCCTAACCAACCCGACTGTCATTCTATTTCCTTTCCCACATGGACAAACCATCTCCAACATGACTTTCATTTATTCTCTCATTGAACCCCTTTCGTCACACCACCACCACTCTCTAATACGTTCATTCCTCACTTTATTAATTTTTTTCACACACCTAGCATTGCCCCTAAGATTGTCCATTGCTGATCACATTGAACTTAGATCTAAAATCCATACTTCTTTAATGGCCAGACCATAGTCTCACGTACCAACACCATTAAACCCACAGTAACAACATACCCTCCATGTAAGACCCTAGCGCCACTCAACTCTTAGTCCCTTTACATTCACCCAACGATTTATATTTGCACCCAGCCACCTTCCGGGCCATTTCACAACTGCTACTACACTCTGCCAGTCATCCGTTCCCTTCGCAGTCCGAACAACATACCACTAAATGATTTAAAACTCAGACACTTTGCTGCCAGCGCTCATCATTCTAAATACTTCACACTTGAAACGTCCTTCACTCACAACCATAAACGCTTACTCTTATCTACGGTTTTACTTTCAAACCCCTCCTTTTACCCATCCTGCCAAATCTCTCCACCAATCTCTCCAAACTCTCCCTTCAGACTCGCCACACAGAACCAAATCACCGCATATAATAGGTAGGGCCACCCTTCCAACTCCTCTCCCATTCTCCATCATTTCTAACACCATTATTTCCTGCCATCCCCACTCGAATTCTTTTTCAACCCCATCCATATACACATTGAAATAAACCAAGGAGACATAACCAACCCTGTCTCACTTCCGCTATTAATCCTAAACCAAATCAGCCCATACACCATTTCTAACACCGCTTCACCTATCGTCCATACATTACTTTTGATCCATTCAGTAAAGCCACACCAACCACCCCCCATATATGCACTAATACCTGCGATAAAGCTCTTCCCTATTAACTCTATCATATAATGTTTTTAAATCCAAAAACCTTAAAATATATTTTATTCTTCTTCTCCCTCAAAATTCGTCCAAATCATTGGTCAAGGAAAGATTTTATCCACACACCTCTACCCACTCCTAAACGCACCTTTTCTTCGAACCCAGATCAGTCCTCCCTCAGCAATCGACCACGTCTCGACCAAAAATACCAGCATTATAACCTTCCCTACAACACTCATAAACTTATTCCCCTATAAATTTCTACAGTTCCCCTTTTTCTCCCTTACCCTTTTATAACAAGGGTACTATACCGCTCTCCTCCAATCCCTGGAACTATACCCCTCCGATAACGCTTTATTACGACCAATTCCAATCCAAATCAATCACCATATATAATATATATATATAATAGATATATATATATATAAATATAAAGATATATATATTATAAATATAATATATATAATAATATATTATATATATATATCATATAAAAAGTTTATATATTATAATATATAATTATTAATATATATATTATTATAATATCTCGAAAAGTAATTTTAAACAACCCTTTGTAATACCTATTATTCGTTTGCAGAGGGGAAGCAAACACCGCTTCCTCGAATGAAAATCTTTATTATAAGTAGGGGAGGTAAAAGACTATGAAATAAGAACAGCACCGCACCGCACCGCACCTTGCAGATTCCTCTAAAGAAGTGTAAATAGATAGTACGAGTAGCTTTAATTTTGCCTAAATTTATATTGCTTTCAATTATTAAAGATAACCAAAAATGTAAATAGAGAGTAATCATTTTTTTGCCGTGTTAAAAAAGGCGAATAAATTAAAATGTCAGATAGATAATAGCAATTATTTATATGAAGACATTTTTATTGGAACATCGGATAATATATTTTCCACTTCTGACATTTACTGTTTGTATAAAGATTTTCTGAAATTTGAGAGCTCATTAATTTCTTGTTGCTTTGTTTCTGTGGTTAATAGCACAATAACAGTTCAGCCAAATTGTACTCATTTCATTCATGGCTATGGAAATTGGAAAGCGATGTCATGCCAATGAGAATCATAGGTTATAATAGATTGGTTTCTTGTGAAGGAATTCACTATTAAGTATTACTCATTTTATTGGAAATAAGAAAAAATGCGCTAGTAAATTGGACTGTTATGGGAAAATAGCAGATAAATTTCTCTTTGTTAAGGAAATGAGCCTGTTTTAGTCTTTAATTAATATTAATAATTATTTAACTTTTCTTATTTCAATAAATCAAATATAAATTTTTTGAGACTCAAATTATTTTCTTTGTAAAATAGAGAAATAGATGTGACTTGTGTTGAAACTTCAGCAGTTGAACAGCAGTTTTTCAGCAGTTATTTGCAGTTAAGAAATCAATCAAATGATTTACTAAAAATAAATGGTTTAAAATAAATCTTTATAAAATTTTCTTTCAAAATTTATATTAATCGCTATTACATAACAAAGTTAACATAATTTGATATATGTTATTTATTAATGTTCATGTTAATTATATTATTAATGTGTTGCTTGTCGTGCATTTCTAGCCTTTTGGAGAACGTTGGGATAAGCAATTAATCCTCTTACTTTTCTGAAAGAGAAGGACGAAAAGAATATAATAGCACACACACAAAAATATTATATAATATATAATAATATATATATAATATATATATATATATATATATACTATACTTATAATATATTATATATATATATATATATGATATATATATATATATTGCCGTCATGAAACTAGGCTGGCAATCGCGAGCCTAATATACATCTAAGTTTCAGATTAATTTCATTAAATTTAATGTTTTCATAAATTACTTGTTTATCTTATTATGACAAGCTGGTAAACTAATTGACATATTGAATTAATAAAAATGGTTTTGTACGAGCTTTTTTTTGAAAGTATTTAACTGATTCAACCTTTACTGACCATCTCAGTAATTTACGTTTGCAAATGAAAGTTTTTTAACTTCAAAAATAATTCAGTCTGTATAAGATGCCGCATCAATCTAGAACGTCTGTCAAAACTGGTTCAACTCCATGAAAATTCCCAATATAGAAATTACCCCAGAAAGCAAATCGGAATCTGCAATGATTTTATAAAACCCAAACATAATTAGTACAATAGATGTTATTTTACTATTAGGTCTTATTTATTACATTTTGTACAGAAAATATAATTTTTATTTCTTTTAATTCCTAAATTTGTAACTTCATTTCGTGCTGAGTCATTAAATCATTTTAAAGTCGCCACCGAATTATATATAAGTATATACATATATATATATATAATAATATAATATAAATATAATAATATTATATATATATAATAATATATATATATAGATAATATATATATATATATAGTATATAATTTCCTTCTCACACACACATCATATTTTTTCAAATCCACTCTTCAATATTGTTGGGGCGTATCGTTCATATACAGATATCGAACCTTCCGTAATACGATACATGGACCATATGAAATCATACCATCCGCCATATAATATTTATAATATAAATAGATATATATTATACTATAATATAAATATATAATATATATAATATATATATATATATATATATATATACTACTATATATATATATATATATATATAATATATATACTATATATATAAAGCTGACAACTCGTTTTCGTGCATCATATTCATATAATAATATATAATAATATAATATATATAATTTTATATATATATATATGCTTAATATATAATAAATATAATAATATATTATATATATATATTTATATTATAATATATATATAAAGCGTACAGTAAGTTTCTAATGAACCATAATAAAATTAAGAACCTAACCGTGAAATGGCCAAGAAGCCCTAACCTTATTGAGTTCCTGTGTCGTAAAACTAGCCCTAACCCTTATTGATTCACTGTGCTGTAAAAACTAGCCCTAACATATTACTGATCACAATGAGCCGTAAAATCTAGCTCTAACCTTACTTTACTAATCTTGTCTACCAACAAAACTTTATCTACTAGATTAATAGCCCCAAGTCGCCCTACCTAATAGATATGATATATAATATATATTAATATAATAATATATTATATATATAATAATATATATTATATAATTAAATATTAATATATATATATATATTATATTATACTATATATATATATATATAGTATAATATATAAAAATTGAAAAGTACTCACAATTCAATAATAGTGTCTCGGTTATGTTCGCTTCGCTCTTAATTTAAAATTGGCAGAACCGAGCCCACCTAGATATATAATATATATAAATATATAATATATATATATATATATATAGATAATATATATTATATATAATATATATATTATATATATATATATAATATATATATAATATATATATATATATATATATATATATATATATAATATATATATCATATATATAATTATAAATATACAAAATATATATATATATAGATATATAATATATTATATATATATATATATATATATATATTATATAGATATAATATATATAAGTAGCATCAGAATATTTGGTCGGACAAGGATGCTAGAAACCGGCCCAAAACCGGCAAAAAGTCACCTGTGTCTAGCTTTCTAGCACGTCCGACCCTACTATAAATAGAATACACCGATATTGGTCTACCCCTATGTATATAAGTACGGTAATCGCATTAGATGTTTGTATTCTAGAAGGGGTAGGGTCCATATGTCTTAATCTCAAGCTCGCATAGTTCCTTGTATAATAATGATATCCCCCGTCCCCCTTTTCTTAGCAACTTTTCTAGCCGACAATTCACGGCATTCATAGAATACCTAATATGCGTGTTCTATCCATGTATTAACTACTGGGAATCGATGTGTTTGTCGGCGTCTTACTAAGATGTAGGAAGGGCAAGAAGAAGTTAGCCTGCGCAACCGAGTAGCTTCCGCCCCCCTTCTAGCCCTGTCTTAAGCACCAATCCGACTGCAAGAAAGACACCTACGTATGGAGTGGGCTATCCTAGGTATGAAGGTTTTATTGAGGCATTCGGGCTGTGTCCACAGACTGCCGGGAAGGGAGAAGGCGAAGTGGACCGGCGGACGAGTGGTAGTGACCCCACCCCCCCGTGGCGAACCCCCTCAGGATGCAGATACGGGATGACCCGGAAAAATTACCGAAGTGGATACGATTAACAGAATCGACACGCGTGAACAGGCTGCTGTGACGACAAGCAGCTCCCCTAAAACAAGAGAAGAGATATACCCCGTAACCACCCCAATGGCACTGACAAACTGGTCGACGAGTGGAAGCCGGGACCGGCAAGGAAATGGCCACACCGCGTCTCTTTACCCGCAAGTCTGATAGCAATAAAACACCCAACCACGTCAAAGCAAATGACCCCAAATAAACACAAATAAAACCTCATTCGGCTTGGAAGATACATTAATACTCGCAACGGATCTGGAAACTAAGGTCCAACTTATGGTTATCCGCAAGAAGCAACCGAGCCATCCGGAAATATTGAACTTAAACCAACTATTTAATCGGGAGATTATTATAACCAAATATCTACAAAATCTGCTTTTCATTTTTTTAATATTCACTTTTCATTTTTTCAAAAATTTGTTTACCCTGCGCGACATCACTATGCGGCCCTACCGATATATACTATATATATACATATATATATGATAACTATGATGATTATATATATATATACTCATATATACATACCGGTACCCCTATTATATATATATAATAATATATCATAACTATATATATATACTATATATAGTATATATATATATATACTACTACTATATACTAGCTCTGTATATATGATAGCAGTGGCGCTGCAGAAGGAGCGCGTTTCAGTTGTTTTTAAAAGATTTTTATAGCTATCAAATAATATATCGGTAGAATAAGATTTATAGCGGTCGTAACATCCGTATACTAAAGGAATATACCATAATGCCACATTTTATTATTTAATATTATCATATATATTATATTATTATTGATATTATTATTATTATTCAGTTTTATTATTATTATTATCTATTATTATTATTATTATTATTATTATATTATTATTATTAATTATTATATAATTAATTTACCATTATAAACTCATTAATATATATATATATTATATATATTATATATATATATGAGAATAATTATATTATACTGCAACCCACAATGCGCAGCCCTCTCACCGCCAACCTTGCGCACCACTGGTAACGTACAATGTTTATCCCGTAGAAAAGCTCACCCCCTGCCACACAGACCGCAAAATCCCTATATTATATAGATATAGTGGCTATAAATATATAATATATATACTATACCTATATAATAATAATATATTATATATTAAAAGTTATATATATTATATATATATATAATATAAGTATATATATATTACTGTATAATAGTATTATATATATATATAATTATATAATTATATATATATATATATGAATATATATTATATATATATTATATATATTAGCTGATATAATTAGTAGTATTTATATATATATACCCTAGTATAATATATTATATATATTTATATTACTAATTAATAAACTTATATATACTAAAATGTATATATTATATATTCATATATATATATATAGTATATTATATATATATATTATAGTATATACATATTATATATATATATACCCGTTGTTTTAATTTTCACAATTTGCAAAACGTATTATATATGCATCGAGTACTATGTCAAAGACAAACTAAATTTATTTTATTTTCTATAGTCAATAAGAAATCGTGATGTTAATTAATACCAAAGTGTATATAATATAATGTAAGTGAATAATTGTTATTTATTAGATACCATAACAAATAATATAATATATATAATATATATATATATATATATATATAATTAATGTAATTGAAATACAAAGCTTACATGCGTGCCCTCACCTTACCAGAAACCTACTATTATTATATATATATTTAGTAATACTATACTATATATTAATATATATATTATTTATACAAATATTGAATAATAAAATATATTAATAAATAGATTAGATAATTAGGTAAAATATATCACTAATTCACTCTATACAAACAATATATTTATTTGTGTGGTGTATTAAATCAAGTGCATTTATATTTGTTATAAGTATATACTTAGTGGAAGATTTTGAATGGTTATTAAGGATGTAATTTAAATGCTTGTAAATCTTTCCTTCTATTTCAGTGTAATATTATTAGTAGTAGTATGTATTTCAAAGCGTGTTAGGGAGTATTTTTTAGGTAGTTAGTTTGGGTAGTCGTGTTTAAGATCAGTTTAGTAGATCCGCCGTACCGTTATGTATTTATATGTGTGTATGTTTATAGTATATGCAATGTTTCCCAACCAGTGAGATAGTAATCGAGTCTCCAGCCAACCAATAGAACATATTTACTAATAAATTGAAATGGTTTCTTAGTTAGCTTAAAACTTTTGTATTGGGACTCGACTCAGGCAGCGTTTCTCAAACTTGTTTATCACTAACCAGTTAAAAATATATCAGATAAATTTTCTTTATTAATAAAAATATATATTAGAATATTATATCTCAAAAACGATATTAGACAAACATAAACTTTATTCATTATTTGATTATGTGAATATACCTCTATCATTACTTGGCCAGATAATCTTATGCATTACATTTGTAGTCGTATCATATTTATAATTTATGAGGAATCAGTAAGAGTAAAAAAATCTTTAATGATTTTTATTTATCGTCTTGTTCAACTTATTCAAGCGTTTTACTAATATTATACATACAATGTATGCGGTTTCATTTTTTTTAAAGCTGGGCTTCTTCATTTTCATAATTAATATTGCCGATAATTGCTTGATTCGTACGAAAATAAGTTGTTGCAAGCTTGCTTGCAAAGTTGTTGCTCTCAAAGGATTACTAACAACTTAATAAAAAACCGAATATATATCCAACGAAAATTTTATAAGCTTGTTACCTACACAAAATTATTTTGAGCTCCGCTCGAAAAAGACATATAATATTATAGTACTCAGAAGATATGCATAACCTGTTCACTAATTCCCCCGTTTGACTTAGCCCGTCTTAAACGAGTAGTTTAAACCTTGAGAACTAAAAATCTTATTTTAACAAACCATTTTTGTCATTTTTCAATAAGCGTGGTATACAATTTTATTTGATTGGATGTAGATATAATGCTATGATATAAACTTTCTCATTGTATTTTTATTATTTGTAATAAATATAACTTGATATAAAATCATTTAGTGTTCTATATACCTTGCTGAGAGTAGTGTTATTTTGACCTTGCTGACGAACATATTATGATATTTTTCCTCCTGTGGGACCTTCTCTCCCTGTCCTCTATATATCTTTTATATATATTAAATATAATGAGTTTAATGTTTTGCACATACAGTAGCTTTATTATTTAAGATATATTTAGTGTATTAGTGGAGATATTTATGCCAATGCCTACATTTGTATGCGACTTATGTTATTTTTTTATTCTCCCAAGAAAAGAGTTTTTTTACTTATACGGAGATTTAAGTTTGAGAAGATAAGTAAATCAGATTACCCCTCTAACGTTAAAAGTCGCTGACCAACATTATCGACGGAAATAACTGTAATAGGGTACCGTACGGGGAATTGGGTCAAGTGACCGCCGCACTGACTCGATGTTTCATTTATGGGCCTGATTCGTCATGTGGCGAGTGGGGGTAAGTATTAGATGATTTAAATATTGAGTTATTGATTGACATGAGGTATCTCGATAGTGTTCATAGAGGCCGAATGAGAGATCCTGCGTCTCTTCTGCTCATACATTCTCTTGCTTCTCTCTTGACATCTACAAATTCTTGCTCTCTCTCTCTCTCTCTCTCTCTCTCTCTCTTCTTCTCTCTCTCATGCTCTCTCTCTCTCCTCTTATTTCTCTCTCTGGAGTTGCTGAATTCTGCGTTTGATTTCTCTGCAGAGAGAGGTCTCTCAGCCCGTCCATGTGATACATATTTATTTAATAGAACATTTCGGCTCCTGGCTCCTGGCACCCCGGCTCCCTGGCTGCGTGGTCTCGGAGTCCGGCACGCGCGCGAGCGCGAGTGGTGTGTGAAATACGAGATTCCCAGCCATCCAGCCTCGTCGTCCTACCATTTTTGAATTGGTGTCCACTCAGGATACTCGGGACCTGGGCCTAAATCTTATATTTTATAAAAAGAAATAAAGGTGTATTTTTGACTCTCTTGCCCCACATTTCCACGAACTAATAACCTCTCAAGAGAAACCGATATATAGACGGAGTGCGGCCTACGCGTGCGAGTAGGCTATCCAATGTGTTTATGATTATTTTAGTTTAGTATAACTTTATACCATTAAATATCATATTTTATATAATAAATTTGTATAATTTATATTATAGCTAGTCTGTTTCTTATTATAGACCAATGTTCTTTTATTTGAATAATTTTATATACCATTATATAAATGTAGTTAATATTAATTTAATATTTAACAAATATAAAAGTGTAAAATATTTATATTACACCTATTTATTTGTGTTATGATAATAATTTATTATAAGTAAATTAGATTATATTCAGAAAATGTATCTCTTCGCTCTCAATTTAAGTTACTAGTTGAGAACTATGTCTTTCCTTATCCACTAGTTTTTTATAATAGCCCTCTTTACTACCATAGTTTAATAGATATATTTATATATATAGTATGTTATATATTGATTGCAATATAATTACATATATATAGATTATTTTTTTGATCAAAGATGTTTTCCTCTCACTATTTTCAAAGAGGGCGATTTGGCGTAGTGGTTAGTGTAAGATGTGAATGTGAACCGTAAATACAAATAATAATAAAATTTTGTATAATAAAAAATAAGGAATGAAACAGAATTTTGTGTGTAATTGATAGATGATTAATAATAATAACTATTAATAATAGTGCACAATATGAAGAATAATAGATTAAATGATAAATAATAACAATAATTAATTAATTGATAATAATAATAATAATTACAATAAGGATTCTAATAATAATATTCCCATAAACCATATTAATAATGATATCAATTCTATCAGACTACAATGTTTTATTGAATAAATAATAATATATAAAATGGGGAAAATAATAATAGATAATAATAATAAATAAACTGAAAATGAAATAAAGGATTAATAAATTAATGGAATTAATAATAATAATGAATGGAATTAATAATAAGGATAATTAATAGATGAACATACATCGTGGCCCCCACAAATAAATACCCATAATCCGACGGGTGTAGAATAATATAAATAATGTTGCCAATGGAGAGTTCTGAGCTTAAAAATAATAAAATAAATAATTATAATGAATAATAATAATATAATAATAATAATAAATAATAATGATAATACAAATGTAATAATTAAATAATAATAATAATAATGTTAAATAATAAATAATAATAATCATATAAATAAGATAAAATAAATAATAATAATAATAAATAATAATTTGGGGAAATTAATAATAATAATAATAATAATAACTAGGGAATAACTGAATAAAATATAATTATAACCCAATAAATCTAGTAAGTGGTCGAACATTTTAAGAAAATGTTAAACGGTTAAATTTTAATGATTTGGTTTAAAATTTTGTTGGTTTATAAGACTTTATTGTTGCCAATAAAATCTAAAAAAATGAGCTGATTTAGGAACTGATAGGAATTACATAACAATGAATTTGTGTCTAATAAGATTAAATATATATATGGATATATATAATTAAATATAGTAATATATATATAAATTAGTGTATTATTACTAGTATTTTAAAATAAGTTTAAATTGTAGCAGATAACCATATTTATCATATATTAGATATGTAGCCGTGAGTATATATAAGCCGTAAGCTGATAATATAGTTATATAACATCATATCAGGCGTGATCACATATATATTATATATAATAGTATACATATATTATATTAATATATAGTATATATTATATATATATATTAAATAAGGTATGTATGGCCAGTAAATTGAAGGTATAAATAGTAATTACGTGACTTTATTATATAGACCTCCAACCATAAGCATATAGTAATTATCTCTAGGGATCACAAAGATATATATATAGTATATTTATATTATAATAGATATATATATATATATCGTATATTATATATAGTATATATATTTAATATTATATATATATATATTTATATATACAATATATATAGTATATATATATTATATACATTATATATATATATATATATAAATATATATATATATTAGTAATTTATAAAATACCTATTATATATATATATATATATCTATGAGGGTATATATTTTATGTGATCTTGAAATTAGTGGTATTTATATTCATAAGGTTTAATATATAAGATATAGAAAACTTCACGATGATTGATACGGTCAAAACCCCCAAAATAGTATTATTATATACGGATTCTCCCCTCTTGGAAATAGGTATATAGTATACCCCCCTCTGTAATAAATTATAGGAAGGAAAAGTACTATATTTGAGTAAGACATACATAAGTACCAAGTTATAAGGTCACGGATATAGCTCGCTCCTGCATATGACATGTTTACAAAAATGAAAACCAAATTTGCTTAGAAAAAATTAGGAAGATCATTTTGTATTAGGTATTTGCGGAAGCTTGATGAGGTAGTAGTGTATTATTACCAATATTAGCAAAAAAAAAAGGTATAAAGATTATCCAAATCGAAAATTATATGGAAAAAAGAATGTATCTAAGACTACTACACTAATCGCCGCCATAAGACCCAGATCCAATATAAAATCACTTCGATGAATTTGTATAGGTGCCTGAGAGGGATGGTGAGTTAACGGCTTGTCAAGGGGAAATCGTCACATGGTAACGGTGCAGAGGGACTCTGAGCAAAGCTAAGGAAGACCCTCTCTCCTCTCCTCTCATCTCTCTTCACATTCTCTCTATACTCTCTCTCTCATTCTGCTCTCGATCATTTTAAAAATGATCTCATCTCTGTCTCTTTTTATTAATCATTCTCTACATCTCTCCGTATCAGTTATGAACAACTGCGGAGGAGGCTATTGAAAGCCCCCCTAACCCACCCTTGTATCCATGCTGCGCTGACATATACCTCTTATTTTGCCGAGTTCCGGCCTCCGGCTCCCGGCTCCGGCGTCTGACTCCGTCTCTCGAACCCATTTCTCTCTATATTTAAAAAGTTGTCCTTAGCCTGTTGCTCAAGCAACTCTCCCATTCCATAGTTGGAGAAATTTGCCACAGGACTCTGGGGACGTTTGCGGCCGCAACGTAAAACTTACCTATTTATAAACCCAAACCGCCAAATAAAAGATTAAGAAGATAGTTAAAATATTTTTACTCCGTGTCCGAATGATTAACAAAAAAGTTCTGGACGAAGCTGTTGGTCACGCAATTAATAGAGTAACTAAATATATAAGACCATTATATATAAAAGTTATACCAACATTCATTATATACTCATGAATTACAATAATTACAATATATATAGTAATCTAATTACTAAATTAAAATATAACATTACATAATGATGAGTTAAACATTAAATATACTTAATCATAATAGTAGATTAATATAGATACCTCACAAACCATAATAGTACATAATTAATAAAAATCTATCACTACCGAGGTCATTACTATGAGGGCTTATATAACCTGTTAAAATATCTGATCAAATGAGTGCTCCAGGATGATAGTAGGTTGATATATTTATATAAGAACTCATAATAATTATGTGTTTCCTTATCCAAGTGTTGATCGGTCTTGCACATTTTTCAAAGAGCCCGACAGACTGCGCATATTGAGCGTAAGGGTTGTGCAAAATACCTGTGTTTCAATTATCGGAGTTGGATCGACCTATTGCGAATACACACAACGCAGAAACAATTGCAAATAAACTGGATAAATCAATCAAAATAAATCTGAATGAGAAATAAACAATGCATAATATATGGAATATTCAAGAGTAAATAAAAAAATAAAAATAAAAGAATAGAGAAAAATAATTATCTAATTAATAATGCTAATTATGTAATAAATGGAATAAGATTATACTAATAATGGGAAATTAAATATTCAACGACAAGCTCAACGTAATAAAAGAAGACTAAGCGCTATTTATAATAATATGATACGAACTGTTCTTCTTTATATTGCTGCATTCGGATTTTGAAGTAAGTAAATAAGAGTAACGATTAAGTAGTGAATAATTCAAACGATGTAAATAAAATAAAATAATTCACTAAATATGAAACTCACATAATAGATGAACGCATAATTAATAGATAATTTAATAATAATAATAATAATGTTAAATAAAAATTAAATGAATAGCAATAAATTAAATATAATATATAGATAATAAAATATAATTAAATAATATAATTGGAGGAGTTAAAATAAGTGGAGTGATAACTAATTTAAAAAATTAATAAATAAATAATTAATAAGTTAATAAATAATAATAATACATTATGAATTAATACCGAGATGAATATAATAATAAAATTAATAAAT
>JABUQX010029668.1:0-17500 GCA_015478945.1 Trachelipus rathkii
AGAGAGATATCAGAGGCTGACTGATTCTGAATTGAGGGTATTTTCTCTTTACACACAATTGTAACTTCACACTGTCGAGGTTGCCTAAAGTTGCTTATGTTCTTTTGCGTATACTATCATGCAAAACGGTGAGAACAGACGTCATTTATGTCCGTTGTATACATTAATTATATTTTGGATATAAATATGGAGTTTGTAAAAGCATGGATCTATGAGTAGTTCCTCACAGACAGAATAACTTGCATATATGGGGCACGATAGAAGCTGGATGAAATCCATTCGGTTAAGGCTTATACGTGATAATAATTCTGTCCTGCTTTCATAGGACTTGAACGCAAACTGTTGTTCTCGCTTCTAGCGCTTGCTAGTATTCATAAGATACTTTTTCAATTCATTCTTCATTATTGATTAAAATTATTACTGGTATTATTATACACAATGACAATTCAATTTCAGGTGTTTGAGATTATTCTGAATTTATTGTAGTCATGTGCATGTGAACTCAAATAGCATTTATAATACAGATAAGCGACTTAAGATCAAAGACATCTTTGTGGTATCTTGCAATACTTAAATTATATCGGCAGGATCGAGATTATCACCCTGATCCCTGTCTTAACAGCTTGGTCTAGTTATCCTTTCGCTCATGGTATAGTTCTTTCTTGTATTCAAGCTTTCTGACGCCATACTTAATGTCAAGCTACATGCTAGGACGAGAAGAGCTTATTCTTCATCTGTAACCGGAACACTGCTGATAGAAGTGTTGGAGGTATTTAGTTATCTCGCACTTACTGCTTTTCTCCATTGGCCTGATAGTTGATTTATATATCATCACATCATTATGACATACGTTAGGATAGCAGCTCGTGAATAAAGACGAAGGCTGTCGTCGGTATTCATGCGTCTTGATTTTGTTGTTGGTCGTGCTAACGATTTGATTTAGTTTGTAATATTGTTAGGTTTCATCTCTGCCTACATCGTCTTTTCAAACCGCTATTGAAGCCTCATACAATATACTCATAATGCATTGAAACAATATATCATAAAAGTGTAGATAAAATGAAGAGACGATAAGTTGTAAGGCTTACCTCAGTTTAAGCGTCAATTCTTTATTATTACGTATTTATTATTGTTTAGTACTTATGTGTATTTCGCTTTAAATAATCGTTAAGTAATTGCTTAACTGTTGTGTGATCTGAATGTGCGTTTGTAGTTCAAGGTAAGTGGAGTGACTTCAAACCTATGTCAATATCTAGTAATTCACATACAGTGAAGAAGCGAAGAAGATGTAGTAAGGCCAGAAAGAATTGACCTTTTTTCAAATATCGATCATACTTTCGAGAGAGAGTACATAAGATAACTTTTGAGTGACGATACCATTTGTCATCTAGTTAACCTGAGAGTGATGCCATGCGACAGAGCGTATTCAACAGAATCTCCACACGACACCACAAAACTGTTTTATATCGGTTGCCAATCCTTGCTGGTTTAGTGCCTCCCATTCGGTCATTCCTTAGAATTTGCGGCCCGAGGAAAAATCAATAGTTTCATAATTTACTAAATATCGATTCAGAGTGCGATCGAGATTCAGGGGTGTCTGTATATATATTGGTAGAGGAGAAAAATACAGTTTGTACTGAAATTCGGATCCCCTATGTACACTAATATATCCTACTCCTCTCATCTAGAACTCTAATCAATTATTTTATCCTTTAATTTTGGTATTAGTACTCCTCTAGTTCATGCTAAGTGGCTCAACTCAAGTTTCTTGGCTTATGGACATAACAGAATACTTGCTTACAAAGCCCCTGACACGGTCTGCAAAGAGTGGATTCGAGTCCTATATACAAAAAACCAAAAAATCGATATCGAGGACAGAGGTTTAAGCGATCCATGCATTCTCGTCTGTTAGTGTCTACTTAGGCATGTTTTTCTAGGGTCGAAACTGAAAAATGTTTTTTTTTTTGCATTTCTGTTTTCTCTACGTTTTTTGTATTGTATACTATTTATATTTCTGTTACGAGAGATATTTTTAAAACTTTGAAAATAGATATTAGTTTAAAATGTGTTTATGTGAAAGAATTTGGGCGAGAGAGTGTATGATTCTTCCAGTTGAATTGGCCACAGTTTAGATAAAACATGAACTTTGATAACGGAGAGCAGTACGATCGTTGAGGCTCGATTTTCATGGAGTCTACATGAACGGGGAAAACTGCAGGGGGATGCCAGCGTTCGTCTTGTCGACTTATATACCTTCCGTGGTCAGTGAAGGGGGTAGATGAAACCCCCTACGGACTCAATACTATAAGCATCATAAATCCAAAGAGCGGGGTTATCCTGAGAGTAGAGGACTACTCTATCATTCACTCTATTGATGAGAGGGGGATGGTAATAATAGTCCTATTATATTATATCGTCACTAGCATCGTATTTTATAATATAGTCTACTTATCGCCTACACTAATTATGAAAAGGACGGTAGAGACCCTGGACACTATAATATCTCACCTATCGTTAGGTCAGGTGATATGAACCTCATTTTGGGTATTATCCTTGATTTTCTTATATTAACTATTTTATCTACTTCTGAATATTATATATTAAACATAAATATGAGGATATTTTATTATACAAAATGTATATCATTTTTAACTTGTTAGCTATTGTTAATTTGAGAGATATGATTATATTTATTATTTTTTATTTTATTTATTATATTTTTATTATTTATTTATATTTTATTTTATTTTCCGAACCTACTAAATAACTGATAATATAAGTGATTTATACTATTTATATGTAGTTACATGATGAAGGCTAACTATATATATAATATATGCGATAAATAAAAATTTTTTTTTTGATCGAGCTCTCACCGAGTTCCGTGATACTTCTTCTAATAGATCATATAATCATTTTATTTATAAAAGTACAATATATTATATAAAATATATTATAATATATTATATATAAATTATTATATTATATTAGTATTAATATTATATATTATATTATATTATAGTATTATTAATAAATTAATATATTATAATATGATATATATATATATATATATATATTAATACATATATATTATATATACTTAATACTAATAATAATATATATCAATCTATATTATATTATATTAATATATATATTGATATTAATAAATATAATTATTATATTATACTTATATATATATCTTAATTATACATATATAAATGTGATTATGTAATTAATATACTGTTATATTCTAAATATGTTATAAATATGAATAGTATTATAGAATATAATTCAGATAAAGATTTATTGTGTCGATAGAAACAGAGTAAGATATATGATATACTTGTTACTTTTACGGGAGATAAATGAGTTTATTTCAGGTATAAGTTTTATTGAGACTTAAAAAATTAATTAGGACTGCATTAATAAAAGAAATTGAAAAGTTTCCAATAAAAGAAATGAAGTAAAAAAAAAGTGTATTTCCGTTTTATGAAACTAATGATTGAGAAAACTAGAAAAGAAGAATAATATAATTGCGTAAATAATTTATAAGTATAAGTAACAGAAATCTTTAAATAGATTTTTAGCCGATTTAATATTAATTAGTATATTAATCAAATATTATTCTTGGGTATTTTAACGTACCTGAGCCACTGATATCATCTGCATTCTAAACAATTATCACTACGTAAGATATATAAATCTTTATATTATTTTATCCATTATTTAAATATAATTAATACTATATAAATATGTACATATTATATTTATATTTACTCACTGGTATAGCCCTCTATTAGTGGAGGCCTATATAGATATTTGATGAATATTTATTAAGGTTGATAATATTAACATTATTATTATTTACGTCCTGTACGAGCTCTACGTAACCTAAAGGAATGAATGGTGACAAATAAGTGACAATCTTGGAAACTTATAATAAATACCTTATTAATTAATAACCCAGTTATAGAGAATAACAAACAGTTTTGAAAATTTTTCAAACAAATAGTAGCAAACTGCAGTTAACGCCACTGATGAGTAATGGTTAAAGTTTGTAGGTGTGCATCTGGTCTGGCACTATTTATCATTGCTATTTATCGTATGACATTTCTGAGATGGTAAGTTATTGTTTTAGGAAAACTAGATTTGTGGATCTGGTAGAGGTCTTAGTGGAATATTTGACATAATGTGCAGCGGTTAAGTTCTACTGGTGGCAAGAATTTTACTGAATTCCATCGTACTGGCTGATAAGTAAAATCTGAGTGTTTTCTACGGGCCTTGCGTGCCAGAAGACCCATGCAGTTTTTTCTTTTGGTCCTGACCTGTATCCTGTGTCTGAGGAGGCCAAGGGTTTTTAGCGCAGACCTACCTTTGGAAAACAGTAAGACCCGCAACAAATTTTGGAAAATGGTTTGCCACAGGAGGTTTGTTGAGTGCGGCTCGCTTGCAATATTAAAGAAAGGATTGGATTAGGTAGGTATATGGGTGGTTTGGATATCATATAGTATAATTTGAGACAAAGCCAAATTGTCGAGTTTTAGTTAGCAGCGTAGTTCTTATGGTTAATTGGCATGTTTACATACGTATTATGCTTGTAGCGTGGTTATGGCATGTACTGTTAGAGGTAGTTTTTTTTTTTTCCTTCTTTTTAGTGGTTGTAGGACTTGTGTGTATACTCTGATGTTATTTTTGAAATAGCCTATGGTGCTCTTGTGATTGCCATGAGCATGTTATGCGACTGTGTATACTATAATTGTTATTGACAATCCAGGTGATTTGTGGATTTGTATGAACAAGTTGTTTGGTGATTGATGTTATGGTAGGCTTGACAACTTGGCAGTCTCGATAGGCCTTATGTGGCTTCTAATATCTTTTTAATTTTTACATCTAATGTTTTAACGGTAAAACAAGTGCAGGTTGGGGGAAATAAACAAGGATCATATTTCTATTTTCTTTTTATATCTAGGAAGTACCCCTTTGAAAAGGGGTAAAAATAAGATTTACTTTAATTATTAAAATGCGCAGTCATTTAAAAGGGGGATAAATAAATTCTTGAGAAACAGAGGAAAATTGACAGACTTAACTTTGAAATTTTTTATTAAAACCACGTCTTGAGATTGGCTTGCGTCAATATCAAAAAAACTTTAATAGTTCCAAATATAGTTAACAGAATAAAGTGCGATAACATGTCATAAACCAATGGACAAGTTAATTTTGGGCCGTGACAAATGGACCGACTCACTGTTTTTTAAATCTCTACACTTTCCCTGAGCTGAATTCTTTAAAAATCACCTTGGAAGCAGTCAGCAAAATAAGAAACTTATTGGAAGCGGCGGGAGTTTGAGAAAACTGTTTTGTGGGATTTCAAGATTTCCAGATAGCACAGCTATTGCCTAACGATGAAATTGGAAGAAACCGCGTTAAATTCGTAATGAGAGGCAAGAACAAAGCCCATTTACATGGCTAAGGATATTTTATTTCAACAATGAGTCAAGAATTATTAAGGATTACATTAAAAAGACAGATTAACCGCACAGCTTAAGGCAGAAAAAACATTAAAGAAGACGTTAATACGAGTTTGGAAATATTAAAAATGAATCATGGGCGAGTCGCCTCAACACCACTACTTCAATGCAAAATGAATGAATGACAAAACTCAAAAGTGACTTAAGAGATGCAAATGAAATATAATAAAAATATTGAAAATTAAAAATTAATCTCAGATTGTAAATTAAGGAGGTGGATAGTATTGTTGAATACTTTACTTGAGGGAATAATATCAAACTTTTGATTCACTATCAACTAGTCACCCCCAGGTCACTACTGCAGTACTTGACTACTGGTGCTGTGACTTATGTTAAGCTCATTATCTACTGTGCTCCTCAGGTGTCGCCACATTTAAAATTTTGATTATAAAGATAGTTAACTAACTTTATTCGTATGAAGCTTTCGTGTTGAGAATGACAGTGTGAAGGAGCAGGGGCAGTAAACAGGACTCTTAAGCCTTAGCTGTCCTATTAGCAATAATTATCAATTCTCTCTCGAGTTGGCAAATTTGTCAAGAATTTCCTATTCTAGATTATGAGCAATAAATCAAGTTTTTTTGCAAAATTATTCTAATAAATAAGTTTATATTTTATTAAACCCTATTCTCCATAATTATCTTAATTAAAAAAATGCAAGTCAATTTTCTTTAAAGTTTATTTAATATATACGGTCTTCTAAAATTCTGATTAAAATAATTATTGATAAACATGTCTGCTTGAAGCTGAAAACAGAGCTAAGAAAAGCATTAATGAAGCCTACAAACAAATTTATTCATGAATATCAAATTTCAGGATATGAAAAATAAAAACATTATGGAAGAGAATCCCGTTAAAATCTTGAAAAGACACAAGACTCTAGGGGATTTCCACATTGTAGGAAATTGGACCACCAAAAACAATTTTGTTCCAGCTTCGTAATGATAAAATAGAACAAATTTATATATATATTGTTCAAAATTTAAAATTCCATCAACAATTGAAAAAAAAACGAAAAAAAACAAATTTTTTTTGTTACTTTTTTTCAGGCTGTGTTTTATTTTCATGAAAAAAAAACAACCCACGCCCCCTTTCTCAACTCTTCTTCCCCAACAAAAAACAATCGAGCTTATCGTTGGTTTTTTTTCCTTCTCCAAGCCTACACCCGATAATTAGATACAATTTAAAACAAAAAAATCGAGGCCAGTGAGTCAAACCTGGGAAATATCGATTTTATATTATTTTCTGATAATCAGTTATAAGTATATATATATATACTATCATACATCTAATACCATACACCCTCACCTCATATATATTATATTTTATTATAAATACATCTTAAAATAAAAATATTATATACTATATATAATACTATATATATAATATATTATATCTCTCTCACTAATATAACATATATATATAACTATCACATAATATACCATAAATATATATATATATATATCATATCTATATATTTATATATAATATATACTTATATTTTATAATTCTATAATATATATATTATATAATAAAATAAATAACTATTACAATACATATATATATATAATATTACAAATATAGCTATTAGTATATATATCTTTTATTATATATATATATTATGATATATATATATATATTACCTATACTATTCCTTGAAATGACTAGCATAACTGGTTGTGTGGCTATATGATGTCTTATATATAGCTATATATATAATATATATATAGTATATATAGTATAATAATATATATATATATTATATATAGTATATATATTATATATATATATATATAATATATATTAATAAAATCTATGTTATTATTTTATAATATATTATATATCTATATAATATTATTTATATATAATATATAATATATATGAACTATATTGACAGCTACGTTCATAAAATTTATGCATATTTAAAAATTTTTATAAATATATATATTATATTATATATATATTATCTTTAATCCCGACACACTGGCAGAACCCCCAACAAATTAGTCGAGAGGAGGATGTAAAATAATATTATAAAAAAATAAAGTTTTGGTTATCATTTTATTACAGTATACAGGAGTGATTATGTGTTTTAATCAACATGTTCATACTTACTGATTTGTTTTGTTTGTTTATATTTATTTATTTGTGATCTATTAATGTGAACGCCTGTTGAATTTAGTCGTATTGTTATAAATGTTAATAATTTTTTTTTTTCTTCCTTATTGTCTGTTCATGAAGTTTAGTTTAGTTTATTTAAAGTTTGTGAGTATAGTAGTAGTATTCAGTTAGTCATAAGGAAAGGCAGGAACAAGAGAGGCAGAAATCACATAGCAAGAGATAGTACCTCCTGACATGTGTAGTATTTAGCTATATAATTTAAAGTAAGATATAGGACAATTGGTCCAAAATTTGATGAAATTTAGTAAGTTCAGAATAAGGACTCAAAGTTTATTGAGTTATTTATATTCATGTTTACTTTATAATATTTAGACATAGTTTGGAGACTGGAGGGGGCTGGAAGCTGGAATATGTAGAAATTAGTGATAAAAATTCGGAAAAGTGAAAAATCATTTATATTTTTTTCAATTTTAGAAATCCCCCCCCATCCCCAAATCTCCTCATTCTACCAAGGGTTAATGCTTTCAAACTTTTCACCTTCTATAGCCCCTCAAGAGGAATTGTAAAAGATAATAATTTATCACTTCCAAATTCAAAAAAGGATTAAGAAAAAAAGGGGTGTTCATATCGTTAGGTATTATAATTTTGTTAGCAACACTGAAGGAAATTTTTTTCTTGAAAGTGTTATTATTGTTTTCTTTTATGAGCTATAGGTTCTATCATTGCTTTTGAATTAGGGATGTGGGATCGGTGCTAGGAACTTTTTTTTTCTGTGTTCTTCCGCTAAATTGCTTTTTGAGCATCTCTTTTCATAATCCAAATGACATTTATTTGTTAATTTATCTTTATTATAATTATTTTTTATTTTATTAACATTGTGTTATTTGTTAATTCTTGTGATTGGAACTTGTTCCTGCTTAAAAAATTGTTGACTCTATTAGGCCCCAGAGCTGCTGCGTTTTTACCTATTCACTACTTTCCTTCACCCTTGCGTTGATTGGCAGAAAATCTAATGAATTATTATCTTCAACTTCAGTATATTTAGGCTGTGGAATTTATTAGAATAATTGGAAATGAAAACTCTTTGTATCGAGATAATCATCACTTGGAAGTGCTTGTAAAAGACTTTGCTCTTTATAGTAATGATTGAACCGATTTTTTTGGTTGCCTGCCTGAGTTCCACTTCTATTCGCTCAAAGGTTTTCTGCTGTTTTTGATATTCTTTTTGCTTTGACTTTTGTTCCGATTCATTATTCTTTAGATGTAAATATCCCTCATTATTTCCTTTGCGTGTGGTAGATCTTGTACTTATATTTATTTTTGGATTAACCAGTTAAAGAACTAGTCCCCTGCTGACTGGATTTGCATATCTGGGTTTTCCAATGGTTTTAGTAAACCCTGATTTTATTCATTTGCGCTGATATTGTTCCATTTAATGATATTAATTTCTGACTCCTGCGAAATTCGTCTCCGAACGGATATTTGATTACGATATCGCTTTATGTATTCCGGGAGCAAACAAAAACTCCCCGGGCTCTGATTCGATATTGTTATGGATAAGTAACAATTATTGGTATGTTAAAATAAAATCGATTATTTGTAAAATGATAAATCAAATATTCAAAAAAACTGGGTTCAGTATGGTTAAAAGTTAATAGTTGCGGGAGTGTTAAGTGTTCGTGTGAGTTTACAGGTCAGAAATGTATGTGATTATGTTGTATATGCACAAAATGATTGTAGTTGCTAACTTTCTAAAACATTGAACTAAATTTTGCAATAAAGAGATGTGAAGGAATGTTAAAGCTGTTTAGTAGTAAGAGTTTAGGAAAAATTTAAATTTTACTGAGCCTATCAAGTTAGTAAGGTAGAGCAGTTCTACCCAAAAAGTATTTGTTTGCAATATGTAAGTATCATACAGGACCTTTGCTTTAGTTACTATTGTACATATGCAACATAGCACAGGTTTCAACGTTCTGATGTTGTCAAAAACGTTTGACTCGTTTATTTTGCCGTTGAGTTGTATTGAGATTCTTATTAAATTTATAAAAGGTGCGCATGAAAATTAGTGACGTTGATTAATCAATGTTGGGAAACAATATCCATATAGGTGGGAGATAAGTTGCACGGGCAGGTTTAGGGGGGGTGAAAGAGGCACCATAAATTTTTATTTGGTACTTGGAGAAACGTAAAAGTTATAGCGAAACCCTCCGTAAAGTTACACAAGAGCATATTCACGTTGGCACAACTATAGTGTCTGACTATTGAAGGGGTAAGGATCTCGACGACTCGTACTATATCTACGGTCATACTTTTCGCTGTCACTTTCCAGATTCAAGATAACGGGAGCATGTAAACCATGAAGCAAATCTGAAAATCCCAGTGGCAAGGTCGAAACAACATCTGCTTTAGCGTATTACTATGCCTACTTATTATAGCTCCTGCACACGATAACAAAGCGTTATTACAAGTTCTGAAGCTATAATGCCGAGACAGCTTATAATAATATATAAATATCTATACATCTATACTCTAACAATAACTCTAATACTAATAATAATATAATCCTATAATATATTATACTACTTAACCTTTCCATCTAGCTTATGCACAAGGTGATGATTAAAGTAAGAGAAGCAGACAGTGAATATCTAATTTAACAGCGTGGTGCTCTTATAAAAAATAAAAAAAAAGTTAGGTCTTATACTTTGTTCTGAGGGTTCCGTTAGGACACGTAGTGAATAGAGCTTATATATATTATATATACTATAATTATATTATATAATATATATATATATATATATAATATAAATATTAATAATATATATATATATATACTATTATAATCTCTCTATATATCATACCGCTACCGTGCAGGTAGACTTTTATAGAATACTAGGGCAACCGTAATACTAACGTCCAGACTCTCCGGTTTCGTACTGCTGACGTTATAAATATAGGTTAGTGAATATAATATATCTATATAATATATTATATTAGATTATATCAATATAATAATATTATATACTATATATTATATATTAATATATAATATACTTCTTTCTAAATATATGAGGACATATAAATTCGTGTAACTATTTCTGAAGAAAAATTCTAATTTCTTAAATAGTTCCAAGTTCTTTACCACATCTTTTACAGTGTAACCATAAAACTAATAACAGCATTTTTGGCCTAAAGTAATTTTTAAAATAAAACATTTATCCTGAACTGAGATTACATAGTATAATATATGTGTATTTAAAATAATATAATTGCGAGACAAAAGGTCTGTAATTCCATACAATGGAAAAAGTAAATGTAATCATAAAATATGGACAAAATATAAGATCAACCTCAACACGTACGATGCTGAGAAGAGACGTAAGTATATGTCTATTTATAATAAAAGTAATTCTTGTGGTTATCAATCTTTTTTTTCTTTAGAAATTCACGCAGTTAATTGAATAGTTATTCGAAGATTCTAAAAGAAGTATCTAAATCGTTACAACCCCGAATTGTCCAAGTAAAAAAATTATAACATAACTTAGTTCACAGGCTATTGGACCCTCCGTTGGTAACATTGACTAGACGAATGACAGCATCTATGTACTAAGACAGTACCGTCGGTAATTTTGCAGTACAGAATTTGTCCCGTCAATTGGGCGATGGATTATGCCAACCGTGAGGCTCGTAAGAAGGATTTAAATCCGAATTCCGATTATGTATGGCCGAGATCTGATCAAATATGATCCAAGACCTGATCAAATGGGCCTCAAGCCGGATCAAATATGTTCCAGTACTAGATCCCTGCAGAGAACATGATTATAAGAGATCATGCGCAACTATTAACACACTATCCAATATATTGCAAAATATTACAAGGGAATAACAAAATATTAAGAGGTTCCACATACCCTGTGGTGGGGAATTGAGCTCTTCAATTTGAAAATATAACCGAGGCCGAGTAATTGCTATACAGTATTGAGCTCTTAAATTTGAAATTTTTATCGTAGCAGAATAACTACTACGTAGAATACCTCTTGTGCAATATAATACAACTTTGCACTAAGAATTTGTGAATTATTTTACCTAGCTGAAAAGGAAGGGTGATAATGAATCTCTAGAAAAAAAATATTGTCATGTATATCCTTATAGAATATTCATGACATTCTACTTAGCTTATTCAGCTATTTGAGTTTTAGCTCTCCGGTTTCAGGCTACACACACGACTTTCCTTCCACTTTCGCCCGAGTGCCGGCATTTCAATCATCGGTCACCATCCCGAGGAACCTAGAATCTGGAACAGGGAAAAAAATGCAATGGCAGCAGGCCCATTACAATATATAATATATATATATATAGTAATATATATATATTATATATATTATATATAATATATATATATATATATATATATATAATATAATATATATAATATATAATATATATATATATGAAATTCTAACTGTTGCATAGATATATTAGAAAATATAACTGTTGCATACAGGCATGAGTTTGGGGGAATGCTGTTTCACACGAACATGCAGGCTGAGCAGGAAAGATCCTTCGGGGCAATCATTCCCATTGAAGCAAGTTTTACATTCACAAACAACACACAACACACATATATATAATATTATATATATAATATATATATATATATATATATATATATAGTTATATATATTTATATATATATATATATATTCTTTACAAGATGCAGAGAGAGAGATATAGGCTGAAAATTTGGTATATCTTATGCCTCTAAATTCTTAACAAATTTGTCGCGCATCTCTGCCTCACTATCACCTCTCATTGCGCTGCTATGTAACGTACAGGCCCTCCTAGGGTTTTATACAGCGAATACCAGTCTATGCGACTGTTATTTGCTGTATTGTTACAAAAATATATCTTACGCTCCTAAATTCTAACAAATTTGGATCATGCAGCTTTGCCTTCTATCACCCTTTTTGCCCATCTATATGCAACGTACATGTCCTCCTAGGGTTTTATACAGCTAATACCAGTCTATGCGACTGTTATTTGCTGTATTGTTACAAAAATATATCTTAAATTCCTAAATTCTAACACTTTGGGCTCCTACGCCTTTGCCATACTATCACCCCTCTCGCCTCTCTCCGAACGGCTATAATGTAAACTTACTTTCCTATGTAATATCACCTTCCAATTTTTGCATGCTTTGGGTCATCTACCTTTTACACTACAATTTTGTTACATACCTCAGTTATTGTTATAGTTTTCTTAGCAAAAAATTGCCATTTATTTATTACTTAAATTGTTTTTAATCACTTAATATGCAGTTGCATGCTTATCGTGTCCGCGTGATTTTCAAAAAAGGCTAGTATGACGCGCACTCAAAGGCGTGGCTTATTTCGGAAGATAAAACTCGTTTTCTTTAGGGCGCGTTCAGCTCCGCAGTTCGGCACTATAGTACCCCTTTGCAGAGCTGAGGTTCAGGTGCTCTGATCCTGGAAGCGGAGCGGTCTTCCCAATTGACGGTCTCTGCTCGATACATCTCTAGACGGAGGCGGTTGCAAAACAGGACGAAGGGAGCTGGTGTTGGAGTCGCAGATGTGGGGACGAGAACGAGTGAGAGGGCGAGGAATACAAGAAGGAAGTGGAACATGTTCAGTACTACTTGTGGAAGGCAGGGCAGGATGTGGAGGGGGGGAAGGATACAGCAGAGGAGGAGGAAAAGGTAGAGGATCTGGGTCGAGAGGTAGAAGTTGTGGAGGTGGAGAATCGGAAGGGGAAGAAGGAGGTGAAGAGTCGGGAGGAGATGAAGGAGGTGGAGAATCTGGTACAGGATAGGAAGGTCGTGTATCCAAAGGAATCGGAAATAAGTTTTTGGAAACATTCTGATTCTGGACTTCTGGAGGATTTGCCTCAAAATAAGCTATTTATGAGACGAATCGTGGCGATATACACTTCGGTACGAGTTGGGTAACCATTCTTTTAAATTAGTGGAGATGGTTTGATTGTATTATTCTGTGGAATTACGATTGTGTCTTGGGACTGTATCAAAGGCTTTGTTTATGTCTGATTGCTACAAGTAGTGTTTTGTGTGTGGGGCCTGAAATTTAACCTATTTATTATTGGTTGAATAGTGTTTGTGAGAGCAATTGTGGTTGAGTGGTTTTGCTGGAAACTGTGTTGGAATGTTTGTTTGGGGATATGTGGTTTTATTATGTTTTATTATTATTATATTATATATTATATATATATATATATATATATATATATATTAATATATATTTTATAATTATATATATTATATATATATATATATATATATTATATATTATATATATATATATAATATATATATATATATATATATATATATATTACTCTGTTAGCTGTCAAAATGGAAGTATGGAAAAGAAAATATAACCTCTGCAAAGAGAATCTACACTCTAGTGGGACCTTAGATGAAGAAACTCAGTCCTTTTAGAAGGTCATATATGGGTAACGTATTTGTAATTGTTTTTTAAGTATGTAGGTTTTTTGAGTAATTTTATAAGATAGGACAATTATCACATTTTATAGAGTGCCTTACCCAGTCAATCCAACATAAAGTGTAAAAATTAATTTTTGTTTAAACATTGTCCATCACTATGTTTTGTCTAATCATATTGACATGTGTTCATTTATTAAGGAACTTGAGTCAGTTGCTATTGAGTTTGATAAATGGGAAAATTGATAATAAATAGCTTTCAATATATTTTGCTGTTATTATATTTGTTTGCTAAAATTAGGAAATTAGCTTCTTTGCTTAATCATAATGTATTGATCACTTATTTCCATTCTCTAAATGAACTTTAACTGCTTCTGCCACATCTAGTTTGTGAAAATTAAGATATAATTTAAATGGTAACATTTTTATTATTATTATTATTATCATCTTCCTCCTATCCCCAGATTGGGGTTGAGGTGCGTAGCATACACTGGAACAGAAAAGTAGTAGAAGAACATGACACAAGTTGAAAAGAAAGCCCCTCACCCCCCTTTACCGTCCCCCTTTATACCCCCAGTGAGAAATCGTCGCAGTCAGAAAAATCCGCCCTGAGGCTTCACGAGACCGCGACGGACCCTCACTGTAGTATCTCGTCAATGTGGGGTTCATCCCCTGGGCAAAGCCCACAACCATACCCCTCTCACAAAACCCCGCCATTCACTCCTGTTATGCACCTTTCTTCTCGCCTCTGCCAAACTCACATTCCTCTCCTTCAAGCATTCCTTTACTGACTCAATCCACTTTTTCTTCTGTTTCCCAGCCAGTCCACCAACCTATTATTAAAAATCCCGCCGATAGAAAGAAATCGGAAAGACCAACTTTCAAGTATTAAAAAAAAAAATATATCTATATATGTAAAAAACTATATATATATATATATATTATATATTATTATATATATATATATATATATATATATAGTATATATTATATACTATATATTATATAATATATTATGGGTCTTATCCATTTTTTTGCGTACCAAAATAATGGAAGTTGGCCGCTATTTATTTTTGAAAACTTTTATATTTTGCATGGCGTTAAATGTTATCCCTGGAAAGTTCAAAACCACCATGCGTTTTTGTAGATTTACTCTGGTTGTAACAGGGTGAGCCAAAATGTTTGACCAGGTGGAGCAAAATTTATCACTTAATAGAGGTAACATTTTAAGTCATATCTCCATATTGGTAATTGTTATACCAAATTTCATAGAGAGTGATTTGTTAGGGATACTTTAAGGTACATTTGGCCTTTTCCTGTTTTTTTTTTGGGAAATAATATTTCACCATGAAAATGAATCCGAAAAAATATGGTGTTAAAAATCGAAGAAATTTCCATTTTCGTGGTGTATTATTAAAAGAAGGAAATAATTTAACGATATAAAATTTTGTGTGATGATACATATTCATACTAAAGTAGGGTTTAACTTAAATCTTATTTAAAGTTTGGTAAATATTTTTTAAAAAATTTACAGGGTGTCCAAAAATCAATTTTTCGGAAAATCGGTAACTTTGAACCTTAATATCTCTGATGGGGTAAGTGCTAAAAATCTGAAAATTTCACACATTATACTACTACCATAGATGTTTCTTCACCTGCAATATTTACTTTTGTATTTGCTTGTTTTAAAAAATACAGCTATTTAAAAATGCCAAAAAAAAAAAAATTTTAAGTTGTGTTATGATAGTTATTATTATAGTTATTATAAGTTCAAGACAATACATAGACAAATGAAATAGTGTGGCATCAAGGAGAAATGAAAACAATGTTAAAAAACTTTAATTTTAAGGTTAATATACATAAGAATGTACCATTATATCTACTGTAAATGACAAAATTAACTAAATAACTTTTGAAAAATTTCTCTAACTATAGTATATATATATATATATATATATTATATATACTATTATATATATAAATATAAATATATATCTATATATTATTATATTATATACGATTATATATAATTATATCATAGGTATGATTATTAACAAAAAAAAAACCCTTTAATGCAAAATAATAAAATGGTGCAGTATATACCGGTATATATATATATATATATATAATATATCTATTTATATATATATATCTATTATATATAATATATATATATATATATATATATATATATATAGTATATATAGTTATAATAATAGTATATAAATATATAATATATATATATATTAGTAATATATATATATACTATTATATATTTATATATATATATCATATATATATATATATATATATATATGATAATATATATATATATATATATAGGTATAATATACATATAATATATATATATCGACTGTAATTAGACATGTACCTCTATATCTTATATATATATATATATATATATATATATATATATATACTTTACTTTGCGCTGTATCTTGATTGTTCAGAAGAAGAAGAGATTTCTTTCGGAACTTTGTTTGAGCTGTTTGTAATTTCTGCCTGTTTAACTGACATTTTTATTTCAAGCCCAGAAAGTTTTCTTTGTAAAATATTTTTCATTGGGATCCATACCCAATCGCAATCTGACATCTTGAATATGAAGTTCTGGGTCCGGAAGGATGATAAAAATATATGTAACATCATCGTTCTCCAGCCTTATTTCTCTACCTTTCCAATCACCATTTGTAATCAATACGCAAGCTACTGTGTTCTTTATCTCTATACTTATGAACAATTTTGCTGACAACAGTGGTCTTCGTAAACGTCAGTTTTTGAAGTTGGATAGCACCTAATTATGTTTCTCTGAAAGTGGAAAGAATTTTTGAAAGTTTCTTGTTCCTTAATTCTCAAACAATTTTCATATCTCGATTCTTAAGGTCTTTCAAATGTGTTCATGAATTTCTTCTTCTTTTACGAGAAAATAAGTTATATTCCTCTTATTTTCTCTTTGCCGAATGAATATATTTGGTCAATATTAAGATTTGGTGTGTTGTTGTTCTGTTTAAGCTGACTTTGCTTAATTCGCGATTTGTTTTTCCTCCAACCCCATCACAGGCATTTTCCCCGTGGCAAGATGCAAAGAAATGCCATTTTCAGCTTTTAATGCGAAATCTTTTTGGTGATGGCAAATGTTTAAACAAAAATTTTTTATTCTTTACTTCGGCTAACCCTCTCCTCTGAAAATATACTCAGCTATGTCACACTTTAAGGCAATGTATGGTTTGATATATTTTTACTACATATGTTTGGAAGACGTGAACAACTGATGTGTTGTGCTCTAAGTAGTTACTTAAAGCACAAAGAGAGTGACTTCTTAATTTACTATTTTCATCTCTAAAATATAGAACAAATGGGT
>JABUQX010029669.1:0-27500 GCA_015478945.1 Trachelipus rathkii
GTTTACATCACTTACAATTATGTCCAGATTTATCCTTTTCTTCTTGAGCTTCTTGCAACCATTTAATAAAATAGCTACGTTGCAAAGTCTGCAGATTTTAACTTTTTCGTTGCTGACTTTTCAGTTAAGCTTACCCTGAAAATACGATCAACTAAGCACAGCTAGTAGAATATCTATTGTCAATGAGAGGAAATTTCTCATTCGATACTATGGTAGTCTTTTATTTCTTCAGAATCTTTAATTTAGATAGTATAAGGTTGAAGGTTGAATTTATTAGATATAACCCAAATTGAAACATAAGGTGCAGGTGAAGAAACTTCGAAGTTTACAATTGGATTTTGTGATGTGGAAGTCGCAAGTCAGTGAACTTGTATGAAGTGATTGAAGTCACTCACAGAGTCACAATTCAGAACTTTTCAGTGTCAAAGTTTTCTCCTCCCACCTACGTATCTAAAGTTACCGGACTTGTAACTCGACTCCGACTCCGCAACTCCACCCCTTCAAAATTACCGACTCCGACTCCGACTCCGACTCCGACTCCGACTCCGATCCGACTCCGACTCCGACTCCGACTCTCCTTTAAATTTACCGACTCCCCAACTCCGCGACTCCGACTCCGACTCCGACTCCGACTCCACAACCCTAGCTCTTCCACAAGATTCTTCTCTACAGCTGCAGTGGATCACCCTCCCAGGCATAGAGAAGAAGCTCCTGTGAGACATGTCGACAGAACATCCACGCCCTTTCGTTCCTCCGTTACCTTTTTTAGAAAGGACATCTTTCACAATCTTCATTCCCTTTCTCACCCAGGTATTGTGGATTCACAAAAGCTTGTTACGGCTCGCTTTGTGTGGCTCAACGTTAATACCGACGTGAAAAAGTGGACTTGTGAATATCTTTTTCTTGTCAGCGTTCCAAAGTTCCTCTAAACACCTTCTTGCCGCCTGATGAACTCTTAGAAAGAGTTCAAATAGATATCATCGGTCCTCTTCCTCCTTCATACGGTCACCGGTATATCCTCACTTGTATCGATCGTTTAACCCGATGAACCAAAGCCGTTTCTCTCTCTGTGGCTACAGCGGAATCTATAAACAAAACTTTAATGGCTCACTGGATTTCGCCGTTCGGAGTTCCACTCTCTGTTACCACCGGCCAAGGTAGCCAATTTGAGTCTTCTTTTTGAAGAGATTTCATGCATCTCCTTCTAAGGAAGGAGAACATTCGAACTACCAGTTTCCACAAGCAGGCCAACGGGCTTGCAGAAAGGTTTCACCGCCAACTCGAGGAGTCTCTCGCAGCTCAGTCCGTCCCGGAACGTTGGACTGAGGCTCTTTCTTTTGTGATGCTTGGCATCCGCACGGCTATAAAGGAAGATCTTCAGTGTTCTACTTCTGAACTTGTTTACGGTTCACCTCTTTGTTTGCCTGGTGAGTTCTTCTTTCATATTTTTTCCTTCTCCCTTCTCCGACTCACTTTCCTATTTTATTCGCTTGGGGTGCTGTGCTCAGTCGTGGAGACACACACCCACCTGCCATCGCAATGTGCACTCCTTCATTCCGAAGGATCTTTCATCATGTACTCATGTCGTAGTGAGGCATGATTCCCACCGCTCCTCCCTCCAACCTAAATACGAAGGTACTTTTCCGGTAGTACCAAGGAATGAGAAGATCTTCATGATTCAACGTCCTTCACCCACTGAGGTCGTTTCTATTGACAGTCTCAAACCCGTTTATTTTGAGGCAAATCCATCCGACATACCGGTTCCTGATTGTTTTCCACTAACTATTTCGGTTCCACTCCCATCATCGCCTACTACTTCTCCACCGCTATCTTTACCACCTTCCTCTCCCTCACCTCCTTCATCTTCTCTTCTCTTCTCTTCCGCCTTATCCGCCTATTGCTATACCACCCGTCCGCTTATGCAGAGCGACCACTCTGTCACCTCTGCTCCGACAGCAGAACATACGCAAGTGCATCATAGCATTCCCACGGCTATACCATCTTCGTCTTCTGCTGCTCCGTCGTTTCCGCCAGTACAGTCAGACCAACCATCACAGTTTGCTGTTCCGATCGTTCTTTTGCGCTCTGCTCTCGTTCCTTCGGAAGCGGTGAATAGATCGCGATCTGGCCGCTGAGTACTTTGGACTTGACGTCTCCTGGAGTAATGTCCTTTGCGACCATACCCGCTAGAGAGGGGGGTTATGTTGCAAGATAATGACATTACGATCACTTCTCTGACAACTACAGCTTTCTGGCAACCTCCCGCAGACCTTCCTGACAACCTGCCCTTTCAAATTTCACCTGCCCTTTCAAGTGAAGGATTAACTTTAAAAAATGACGTTAAATTGAGTATTTTTTTCTGAAAGTTTACTAAACTTTTGTTTCTTGCCTTCAGATATTTTACGTTTTTCAGCTCCGCTAAGCTGAGACCTTTTCATGTGGCTAAATAGTATATTGTATTATTATATATATATATATATATATTTATAATATATATTATATAATATTTATATAATATATATATATATATATATATATATATATATATATATACATATATAATATTATATAATATATATATATAATTAATATAATAATATATATAAGTAATATATATATATATAGTATATATATGATATTATAATTAATATATATATATATATATATATATATATATATATATAGTATACAATATAATATATATAGTATATTAGTATATATCTATATATATATATATATATATATATACTCGTCAAAAATTAACGAAACCACAAGGGTAACGTTGCGCGAAGGAGAGGGTAGAAAAGGTTGAGAACGGCGGAGGACAGTTTATTGGACAAATAACAATACATGGTGGTATTCCTCCCAGAAACCGTTAGGTTGATAGAGTGTGAGCAAAGATACAGCCAAAGGGTCTCGCAGTAGGGTTCGGAGGTTCCGGCGCTGGAATAAACGCACAATGTTAGTGCGTGCGGCGACGGCCGCAGGGGGTGTTGGGTCTGTTTCAATACCGTGTATGAACCCCCTCTGGCACGGATGACTGCCTGACACCGTCCTGGCATGCTCTCGATGAGTGGGCGAATGTCCTGGAGAGTAATTTGATCCCATACGTCCGTTGCAAGTGCCTGTCGCAGGTCCGGAGGGTCCGTGGGAAGACGACCCTCGTGTGGAAGACCAATCTCGTCAACAAACGAGAAAATGTGGAAGTTTGTCAGAGTTGTGATTAAGAGAAACAGCCCAGTTCAGTGAGATGATTGCAGAAGAAACTGGTTTGGATAAAACTGCAGTATAAAATTTTAACGAACTATTTGCACATGCGAAAAATGTGTTGCAAAACTAGTGCCGAAAGGGAACCGAGTCGCAAGCAGAAAGCGAACAGGGTCAACATTTGTCAAAATTTTACTTGAAAGACTCGAAATGGAGCACAATTTTTTGGATAAAGCTATAACAGGCGAAGAATCATGGGTTTTTGAGTACGATCCTGAAACCAAACGGCAAAGTACAGACTGGCATACAAAAAAATCTCTTTGTCCGAAGAAAGCTCGTATGGGCAAGTCCAAGGTGAAAACACTGATTATTGTTTTTTTTCGACAGCCGTGGTATCGCGCCAAAGGAATTTTTACCTTCAGGACAGACAGTTAATCACGTCTTTTACAAAGATGTCTTGGAACGACTTTGAAAACGAGTTCAGCGAATCAGAACAGACATTGCAGACGATTCGGTGCTGCACCACGATAACGCGCCATCTCATACTGCGCTCTCAATTATAGAATTTCTGGCGCAGAAAAAACATTCAAGTGACTGTCCACATCTTCCATACAGCCCAGATCTAGCTCCGTGCGATTTCTACCTCTTCCCTAAGTTGAAAATGAAGTTGAAGCAGGGCTGTATTACCGCATAAGCAAGATAAGCACTGCTTAGGGTCACCACGAACTTAAGGGCACCAAGCATTTTTTTTAACACTACGATAGGCAAATCGATTTGACCCCACACATTTTTGTTTTTGTTTTTTAATAATATATATATATATATATATATATATATATATATATTTTTATATATATATATAATAATTATATTATATATATATATATCTGCACATTCTATTTGTAGACAAAAAATAGTATATATATATATATATATATATATATATATATAGGTATATATACATTTTTTTCCTTTCAGATCGGCTTATTTTTAGCATATTTTTTTTTTTTTTTTTTTTTATTTAAATTTTTTTTAACAAACCTCAGGGCATTGCCCTATTCAAGGAGGAACTTTCTAGGTAATTTCTACTTGGGATCCGAACTAGGATTCGAAACCCGCGACCTTGCCATGCGACTCGTTATTTTTAGCATATGAAAACATGAAAAGGTCTCAGCTTAGCGGAGCTGAAAAACGTAAAATATCTGAAAGGCAAAAGAAACAAAAGTTTTAGTAACTTTCAGAAAAAAATAACTCATTTTAACGTCATTTTTTAAAGTTAACCTTCACTGGAAAGGCAGGTGAAATTTTGAAAGGGGCAGGTTTGTCAGGAAGGTCTGCGGGAGGTTGCCAGAAAGCTGTAGTTGTCAGAGAAGTGATCGTATGTTATTATTTGCAACATAATCCCCCCTCTCTAGCGGGGTATGTCGCAAAAGGACATTACTCCAAGTGAGACGTCTAGTCAAAGTACTTCAGCGGCCAGATTCGCGATCTATTCACCGTTCCGAAGGAACGAGAGCAGAGCGCAAAGAACGATCGGAACAAGCAAAACTGTGATGGTTGGTCTGACTGACTTGGCGGAAACGACGGAGCAGCCAGAAGACGAAGATGGTATAGCCGTGGAATGCTATGATGCCACTTGCGTTGTTTCTTGCTGTCGGAGCAGAAGGTGACAGAGTTGGTCGCTTCTGCATAAGCGGACGGGTGTATAGCAATAGGCGGATAAGGCGGCAAGAGAAGAGAAGAGAATAGATGAAGGAGGTGAGGGAGAAGGAAGGTGGTAAAGATAGCGGTGGGAGAAGTAGTAGGCGATGATGGGAGTGGATACCGAAAAATAGTTTAGTGGAAAACAATCCAGGAACCCGGTATGTCGGATGGATTTTGCCTCACAATAAACGGGTTTGAGACTGGTCAATAGAAAACGACCTCAGTGGGTGAAGGACGTTGAATCATGAGATTCTTCTCCTCTTAGTATACTGGAAAAGTACCGTCGTATTTAGTTGGAGGGAGGAGCGGTGGGAATCATGTCTGATGAAATTTGGTAGAACTTCTGCCTTTGTCCACCAGAATATATTATATATATATATATATATATATATATATATTATATATATACTATATATATATATATATATAATTATATTATATATATATATATATTATATATATATATATAACATAATATATATATATAATATATTAATAATATAATTATATATATATATAATATAATAATATATATATATATATATATATATTATATATATATATATATAATATATATATATATATATATATATATATATAATATATATCTATATATAATATATATATAATATATATATATATATATATATAGTATATATATATTAATATAATATATTATATATATATATATATAAGTATATATAATATATATTATATATATATATTTATATATTATATATAATATATATATATATATATATTATATAATTATATATATATATATATATATATATTATATATATTTACAGTATATATATAATATATATATATATATATATATATATATATATATACATATTTGTACAATATATATATATATATATATATATATATATATATATATATATATATATTGTCACAAGATGGGATTTCCGCCAATAAATAAACGTGACAATCCCCGGAGTTCTTTTATTCAAATCACAAAATAATATAAACTAAGTTGTCTAAGGTATAACTTCACAATGTAAACCACTACTTCAGATACAAAAGTTCAATAAATATTCACGAAGTCTTTTTTGATTCCAAATCGTTTCCAAGTCGCTAGAAGACTTCAACAGACTATCAGTAGACGATTCAATAAACGATCACAAAAATCTTCTGAATGCTAGATCAGATCCAAGTCACAGATGGACTTCCACAGACTATCAGTAGTCAGTTCGATAATTAATCACAAAGTGTTCCTTCTGATCTGTAAATTATTCTTCAGTAAATAAACACAAAGTCTTCTTTTCAATTCGTAAGTAATTCTTCAATGAATAGTTTCTGAGTCAAGCTCAAAGTCTTCAAGTGATTTCAGAACGTTCTAAGTTTCTCTTCAAAATAACTTCCAATAAATTCTTCTGAAGTGTCTATCTTCTTCCACAAAAGTATTCTCACTGAGTATTCACTAGATACTCTAAATCCTTTCTTTTAAATTAGTATTCCACCGGTGTCTTTCGATCGAATCAATATCTCTCCAATCCGTGTTCTTCTTGTAACTCTTTTCTGCCGTAGAGTTTTATTGAAACAGGATCTTCTTAAATAAGAGTCAGATACGATAGACAGGTCTCCAAAGATAGATTTCCAACAAGAGATAGAACCCACGTGAGAACAAATTGACCTCTATTTATGAACTTTCACTGTATCGAAGATATCAGGTGTGAAGTTACCTTTGATTTCTTTATTCCCATGGGATAATTTTATCTTAAAAATTAAATTTTCTTAAAATGTTTTTAAATAGAAATTATCCTTAAATTAGTTGCTTTTATCAAATAAATAATATTTCCACGAAAATAAATAAATCTAATCGCTCATCTCTGCGGAGCTTAAAATTTCATCCTTGATATTCCTAATAGCATAACACACGCCCCCATTAAGAAAGAAAACAGGGCTTTTCTTTTAACAAAAACATTAGTACTTTACATCCCAATCCTCGTCAGGTAATCTGCAGCAGTATTTTTCATGCCTTTGATCGATTCGAGCCTAAATTTATACTTCTGTAAAAACAGTGCCCATCTCATTACTTTGGCATTTATATATTTAGTCTTCTGCATATATATAAGCGGCTGGTGATCCGTCTGCAGAACAAATTCCTTCCCGTATAGATAGTTATCAAACTTTCGTACCCCGAATATTATGCCAAGTCCTTCTTTTTCCAGTGTGGAATAAACCCTTTCACTTGTAGATAGTTTTTTGCTTGCATACGCTATAGGGAACAGTCCATCATCAAACTGCTGCAGCAGTACTGCCCCTACAGCCGCATCACTCGCGTCGGTTTGGAGTACGAATGACCTAGTAAGGTCGGGAAGTCGTAATATGGGCTTACTAACTAGCATCCTTTTCAAAGTCTCGAATGCTTTCTCCTGTGCTATTCCCCACGACACCTTGTTTGGTTGTTTATTCTTGGTTAAATCAGTTAATGGTGAGGCTATTGTTGAGTAGTCGGGTATAAAATTCCTATAAAACCCTGTCAGTCCTAGGAATGATCTGACCCCTTTCTTGGTATGTGGCCTCTCAGCGTCTCTAATTTTCTTCACGTTGTCATCTTGTAGACCCACAACTCCTTCCGTCAGCTTGTGGCCTAGGAATTCCAAATCTCTCACAGCGATTTCGCATTTTGACGGCCTAAGCGTCGCGCCCACATCTGCCAATCTACTCAACAATTCTCTTATTTCATTTATATGGTCGTCCCAGGTTTCCGTATGCACAATTATATCGTCCAGGTAGCTATCAGTACTTTTCATTCCTCTGAGTATTTTCCTTACAGCCCTAACGAGTGTTGCGCCCGCATTCACCAGCCCAAATGGCATCCTTAAAAATTCATAATGCCCATCTGGCGTTACGAAGGCTGTCTTCGGAATATCTTGGCCCCTCACAGGTATTTGCCAGTACCCCTTGCTTAAATCGATTTTCGAATAGTATTTGTCTTTTGCAAATCTGGCAAATATCTCCTCAGTCATGGCCATTGGCTCGGGATCGAATATCGTAACCTGATTTAATTTTCTGTAGTCTGCGCATACCCGGTTTGATCCATCTTTCTTTTTCACCATCACTATCGGGGATGCATAAGGTGACTCGGACTCCCTAATTACTCCCATTTTTAACATTTCAGCGACCTCTTTTTTTAGTGTCTCCCTCAGTGCATAAGGTATGGGGTAAGCTTTGCTTTTTATTGGGACTTCGGACGTTAAGTTGATTTCATGTTGCACTATATCGACATTACCAGGCAGGTCCGTAAATACATGTCTATATTCATTTAATATCTCTTTTATCTCTGTCTTCTTATCTTCATCTATCTCAACCCCAATCTTAATATCACTAACGCTCTCTTTAGGTGTGCAGTTCCCTAAGACGATCGCGTCCTCTTCCAAATCTAATTCTTCTTTCTCACACTCTTCCAAATCCACCACACCTACGCACGCGATATGTATATCGTCCGGTGTTTCTTCACTCCTTTTGTTATATATTTTTAATAAGTTCGCGTGATAGGTCTTAACTTTCTCGTTAACTTTCACTCTGTAATCATTCTCGCCAACAGTTCCGACGACTTCATAAGGTCCCTTCCATTGCATCAATAGTTTGTTACTTTCAGTGGGTAATAATATTAAAACGGCATCCCCTATTCTAAATCTCCTTTCCTTGGCGCTTTTATCGTAATAGTGCTTGTATCTATTTTGGGCTTTTTCCAATTCTGCTGACGCTATTTTCAGGGTTTCCTCCAGTTTTTCCCTCAACTTAAAAACATACTGGTAACTATTCGTCACCTCATCTTGTTGTCGCTCATTAATCCATAACTCTTTCATAATCTGCATAGGCCCTCTCACGGTCCTACCATATAAAAGTTCAAAAGGTGCGAATCCAGTACTCTCCTGTGGCACTTCACGATAAGCAAATAATAAAGGGTTAATGTATTTATTCCACCTCCTGGGTTGTTCGCTGCACAACCTTTTCAACATCCTCTTCATCGTGCCATTGAATTTTTCAACAAGGCCGTTACATATTGGATGATAAGGACTTGTGCACAATTGCTTCACATTCAATAGCCTAGAGACTTCCTTCATGCATTTTGACACGAACTGTGTCCCTAGGTCAGTTAGTATTTCATCCGGTACCCCAAGCCTACTGTACAAGTCCACCAGAGCTTCAGCAACAGTCTCTGTGTCAATGTTTTTTAACGGTACAGCTTCTGGGTACCTCGTGGCATAGTCTACAAGGGTTAGTATATACTTATACCCATCTTGAGAGGAAGGCACAATCGGTCCTACAAGATCTACCGCCACCCTCTTGAACGGTGTTCCTATAAGTGGGACTTTTGTCAATGGCGTTTTTACAATCTTCCCTTTTGGTACCGTCTTCTGGCAAATATCGCAGGAGTGACAAAATCTGGATATGTCTTCATTCATTCCTGGCCAGTAGAACTCTGAGAGTACCTTATCCGTCGTTTTCTTAATCCCGAGATGTCCTCCCATGATACTGTCATGTGCCATAATCATAACTTCCTTTCGTAGTCTCTTCGGTACTACGATTTGTTCGCTTGTATCCTCTTTCTCTTGTTTGCAACGGTACAAAATCCCCTTCTTTATGTTGTAGAATGACTGCCTTTCTTCTTTATTTGCCATTTCGCACAATGCCCTGCACCTATTTAACGTTTCATCTTCCCTCTGGAATTCGATGAATTTTTCACGAGTAACTACGTCCTCATATGGTTGTTGATTGAGTGATCTCAGGTACAGCTGACCCTTCCTCCTGTAAATCGTTTGCACTACTCGCGCGCGGCATTACCACCTGACCGACAGGGTGCTCTAATGTGGCATCAAGCGCCTCGGTTACCTCCTCTTGCAAGCCGGTCGTTTCGCCCGCGCATGACATTACTACTTGGCCGTCAGGGTGCTCCATTGTATCCTCATGCGCTGTGACCTCTTCCTTCTGCGAATCGTCCGTTTCTCTCGCGCGAGAGATTACCACACTTTCGATAGGGTCTTCTGCACTCCTCGCACCAGGGATATTTCCTATTATCAAGTCATAGATTGCGTCGTCAAGAGCTATAGCTTCAGTACGCCCCGTGTAGTAGGGTGTATCAACATCAATATCAACCACAGGTGCGTCTCTAATCGTATTGTCTATTAACAATATTTGTTTCCTCTTCCCGGTCTTTTGGTCTGCTGACGTATACTTTCTTTTGACTATGACGCAATCACAACCGGTATCCCTTAGTACGATCCCAGCCATTCCATTGATCTTTCCGTTGACAGTCGGCATCATCGTCTTCTGAATGTTGTGCCTTATGCTATTGCTCTTCACGCACGCGGCTCTGATGACAGGTATAGTTTCGCCGCACGCTAAAGCAATCCTATTGTTACTGTCAACTTGTTTCATGATGTCAACGCCTTTATCAGTCGTCATATCTTTACGTATTGGCGTAATATCAGGAACGTCATCCTTATTTCGCTGCTTAATTTCACTTGTTATAGCGGCAGCCGCCCTCTTAGGTCCCTCTCTCCAATTATTGCTATAACGATTGTTGTGGTTCCTATATTGATCATCCCTCCTATAGGGGTTGTAATTTTTACAATCGATGGCCTTGTGCCCTTTCTTGCCGCATTTAAAACATGTGGACAGATGTTTTTGCCTTTCAAACTGGTTGAGGTTTTCACTAGTATCTTTCCTCTCCTTCTTTGAAGGGTCTTCTTTATTAATTGTTGACACCAAGTTTTTATTATGTGCCAAGAGATAATTCTCTGCTTCTTGAGCAATCATATCAAGTTTGTTAATTTTTCTTTCACGCAAGAATGTCGCGAGTTCTTTCTGGCATGTATTTGAAACTGTTCTGCTACTATTAAGTCGATAATATCATTAAAATCTTTGTTAATCTCTGCCAGTTCCGTCCATTTCATTACATAATTTTTCAATCTATCTATGAACTGGATAGGCCTTTCGTCGTTGTATGCCTTCGCACTTCTGAATTTTATTCTATAGCCGTCTTCTGTTAAGTTGTAACACAGCAGGAGGGCGTTTTTTAGTTTATCATAGTCCTTTGATTCTTCTTTAGGGATGCGAGAATATGCTATTAAAGCCTTCCCTGTCAATAGAGCGCTAAGGTGTGATGCCCAATTTCCTCTGTCCCATCCATTAATTTCTGCGAATCTTTCAAAACGTTCAAGGTAGCAATCAATCTCGTCCCTGTTATCTGCGAAAGGAGGGAGCTTTGGTACCCTCGCCTTAACATCATTGTTATTTATAACTTGCTGTTGAGTATTATTGCCCGCTTGAAGTTCCATCCTTCTAAGCTCCAACTCATGTTCTCTTTGTTTCTCTGCCGCTTCTCTTTCAGCTTCTCTTTGTCTCTCTGCCGCTTCTCTTTGTCTCTCTTCTCTTGCAGCTTCCCTTTCTGCTGCTTCTCTGGCAGCTTCTCTGGCAGCTTCGCTTGCTTTCTCAATTGCTTCTCTTTCTTCCTTTATAAACTCTCTAGCTTCTTTTCCCTTTAAGCCGAGTTCTTGAGCAATTTTTGCTAGCGAATTGTAATCCATAGTTGAGAAGTACAAGCCAACGTTCGCTATATTCACTTTCCTTCAGAAACTATTCCGGACTAGGCCCCCAATTTATTGTCACAAGATGGGATTTCCGCCAATAAATAAACGTGACAATCCCCGGAGTTCTTTTATTCAAATCACAAAATAATATAAACTAAGTTGTCTAAGGTATAACTTCACAATGTAAACCACTACTTCAGATACAAAAGTTCAATAAATATTCACGAAGTCTTTTTGGTTCCAAATCGTTTCCAAGTCGCTAGAAGACTTCAACAGACTATCAGTAGACGATTCAATAAACGATCACAAAAATCTTCTGAATGCTAGATCAGATCCAAGTCACAGATGGACTTCCACAGACTATCAGTAGTCAGTTCGATAATTAATCACAAAGTGTTCCTTCTGACTTGTAAATTATTCTTCAGTTGAATAAACACAAAGTCTTCCTTTCAATTCGTAAGTACAGTTCTTCAATGATATGTTTCCTGGTCCAAGCTTCAAGAGGATCTATACCAGGATTGCAAACGTTGTGTAGTGTTTCCCTCATTCTAATATAAATAAAACGTAAATAAGGTACCTCTTAAATGAAAAGTTATCTTTCCTGAGTTGATCTATTGCTAACTTTTTACTCAGAGCCTGAGAGCAAAAGTTCCTAATTCCTTCACTGTATTGAATTCTCCGCTAGAGTAAGCTACACGTAATAGACATCCTTCTATTTGAAAACTTTAAAGTAATGTGAAGTCTCACTTTGTGAAGAGAATAACGTCGTATTTCGAATCGTCGATATCTATAACTTCATCTTCGATCACAGACTCCTTGTAAGTCTCTTGACTCTCATGTACCTATTCCTAATCGTAATAGAAATTTTCATAGTGCTTAGGATAGATGTTGATTATTAGAGCAGATATACAGGTAGGTCTTTTTCGTTTTAATTATTAAAGAGCTCCAGTAGTCGAATAAAGTACAGGATCTCTAAAATAGTATTAAGCAGAATCTAAGTAAGAACACTCTCTTGTCTCAAGATTCAAATATGCAGAACAGACTATACCTGGAATAGTTCTGTCGGAAGTCATTCTGTGAACTTGGACTACTGAGGTGCCATTCCCGAAGATTGAATGATTGAGATGTTGAAGCCTTCTTTATTTTGAATTCGTCCTGGGTGATAGTATTGTTGAGAAAAGATCTTTGCTAAGAATTGGCAACGATTTCTACTGTGTATTTACGAAGATACAAGAGTAGATGGAACTAGTTTACTTTTGTACGTTTGAATATATTTATTTTCTTGAACATTGGTGATATATGTTTTTATGCTTAATAAATTAAATTGAAATGTCTTATGTAGGTAATGTTTTTTAACCATTAGTGAGTTATAGTATAAAGTTATCACACTTAAACATTATTGTCTTTTTTATCTAGATATAAATTAATTTATTTCCATCGTATAATTAAATTATAATATCTGATAGTCAGTCTGATAACATAAAGAACTCCGTGCGTAGCTGTGTCACGTTTATGTCTTTATTGAGACATGTGTACTACTCCACTTCTGTGACAAATACATAGTGATGGATTCCTCTAAGTAACTCGGAGCAATTATGCTCCTTTCTAGAGATTATGATAGAAATAAATGAGTAATATTAGCGATATACGTTGGTATCATTGTTTTAATTTCTTAATACTTACTGGAATTTAACTAATTGCGCTAAAGTACATAAAAAATTTAGCTCTCATAATAAGTAAAACTCGGCCTTTAAGGTAACTAAGAAATAGCTAGTAGAAAATGATTTATTATATATTAAAAGGTAAGATAAAGAGAAGCATAATTATAGATAGAATGCAAGCGATAGATTCTGCTAGAGAGAAGCTTAGCCAATGAAGAAGCAGTCAAGAAAAGGGAACTGGCGAGAGAGAGTAGACATAGAGAGATAACGGCAGATGAGAGACAAAGAGAGCTGAAAAGAGAAGCTGAGGTACATGAAGAAACTAAAGATGAATACATTAGAGTTGGTAAGTTACTTTAGATAATATGAGGATATGGTATATACTATATTAACGCTAGTAGGGCTAATAATACAATACATCAGGCTACTAGATTATATATAAATTACATTAATATATATATAGTTCGTAGCTGAAAGGTATAACCATATAGTACTCTTACTCTTATTTAATCGCCAGATATAACGTAGCTAGAAGCATTGATTGCTTAACTATGTAATATAACTGATTATTATATATATATGTGTGAGTGAAAAAAGATTTGTACTGAATGAATATACATTTAACTGGATTAGGAATACATAGTAATATATATTTATATAATATTATATGAGGGACCTTATATATACACACCTTTGTAGTACTTACTTATTTAGCCGGTAAATAAGTATAGTATACTTATAATATAAATGATACTATATATAATTCTTCACGGCTCACTCTCTACACGTGTGAGAGAATGTAACTAGAACGACTTGAAATAGAATTTGCCACATAATTATCATTCAAATACCGCCTCCACTGTCTGTGGTAAAAAACAATTAACAGAAGAGCTGAGCCTGTAAGTATACAGATATATGTACAATTTTCGACGAAAGTAATCGCAGTAGGCTATATTTTACACACACGAACACGAAAACTGGTTAATTCGTGGCACACGACGCATTTCCTATACTCTCTATTCCACGTATTCAAGTACTTCCGAAAAACTATCAGAATAGTCATACGTGAGTCACAACTTGGTGACGGAACTGTGGAGCATGATAGCATCGTTGAAGATCACTAATTTTAAATTTCAAAATTTGCATTTTTATTTATCTGAACTTACATAAGGTTTAGCCAAGTCAGTATTGAATTCCTATTACATTTGCTCAGTTCAAAGGAACCACCGTCATTTTTCATATTGAGTTCGTAGAAAGTAAAACACAACATTAACAAACTATAGTGAATATGATTAGCTCAGACCATGGAAGAAAACAAAATATATTATTTATATTCTTGGCCCCATATTATTAAACATCTTTGAGGTTAGGTTTCCCACCTATTCTTAATCAGCGATAATTATCTAAATAAGAAAGGTAGCAAGGATAATCATAGTGTACCTATTACTAAGATTATTTGCGACTCACTTATGTTACTATAACTAGTTACCTAGGGGCGACATGGACCGGCTCTTCAGTTTATGTCCCCTATTATTCATATCGTTTCTGTTACCTCATATTATACAGTGATTCTCCATACCTACTTATGGCTGGTGAGGCTCATTTGGGAGAGGTGATGTCCCTGTAGTACTATATATCTATCCTGCTATCCATATCACTATTCATCGATAGTATGTCTGGCTATTGCTAACATGATTATTATTGTAACTATATCGTTCCATAGTCTGCACTATACTTTAGTCTGGTTGCTTCCCTTGACTACAGCTCAAGTTGATACTATGTCCTATTCAGTATTTAGTGAGTATTATTTCGGTTGTGGGTCCATCTCTTGTTTACCCTCATGAGGTAGATTGGTGCGCGCTCGCTCGGCTCTATCGCCCTCTTAGCTCAGTACGTGAGAGTAGTATATAGGCTACCCTATCTGGTATGGTGGGACTAATTATTGAGTTCGGTCTATAGGTATCATTGAGCTTAGTCTTCGCCGAGTGCTGAGTCTAGTACGCTCCTACCCTCATGATATATGAGGTGAGTCACTACGGTGACAACTCACTTATTTAGTTCCTACCTGACTTACGCTATGATTGTGTTATGCTCTATTTGTCATTAGTAGCTACTACTATCATACGTAGCGTATAGCTAGTTTATTCGTTCCTATTTGCGCTAATTAGTCTTGTATATTGCTTTACGGCCTATTATCCTATGTGTAGCGGTAGTATTGCGCGCCTCTATATCAGCTGAGATAGTTTAGTTCTATAATATATTTTTTAGTATAAATCAGTACTGATAGAATATACTGTATCCCTTAGTACGCCGGCTGGGTCTACTGAGTATGACGTACTGCTACCGTATATATTTAGCTGAGCTCGATCTGCGTAATCGCGTCACGGGCGCTCAGTAGTAGTACCTCGAGCGTGAGTTATTACTATATTTATATATATAGCGGCTGTGCACTTATACCGTGCGCCCTTATGATTACTGAATATCAGGTTGGTCAACTGCCCGGGTCGCTGCTAGCTCACCGTACGGCTAGTACGTGTTTCTCAATTGATTATATAGTCAGCTTACCTCCCTGGCGCGTCTTCCCCTGCCCCTTTCCCGACTCCCGGGGTACTAGTATAGCTAACGTTTCATATTCTTACGGGTACCTGTGTAGCGACTTGGTACTATACGGTGTCACTAGTGACGTTATATTCTCACTACGCGGGGCTTTTGTTTAGTGAGGCTCATCAGTGAGCTAGTAGGTCACCGCCCTCGTTCCTCCGGTAGCTATCCGGTAGTTAGTATACACTTATTATAGTGCCTCTTAGCTACGTCTCTACTGGGCGCCGGACTTTCACGCTACCCTAGTCAACTAGTACTGAGTATAATTTCATATTTACTAAGCGTTATTATCTATCTAGTCACGTGACTGCACCTGACGCATCAACTATTATACTTACTATATTTGTCCTGGTTTATAGCCGTACGTGGTCCAATACTTCTAGCTGACTGTACTCCCGGCTTATGCCCGTCCTTCGGAGCCCTGATGTTCCCGTGAAGAAGGAGAAGAGATCTTTTGTTGGTCTACACTTGGGCAAGCCAATTTTCTTCTTCCCTGGTTTGATATGAAGGAATGATTTGAACTGACTATTAGTGCTAGTGCCCAAGGTATACATCGCAAGCAAATTGTCATTGGTCACAACTCACTATAGCCGGTGCTATTAGTTAGTGCGGCGTCAATTGGGAGTGTGGACATGTCGTCCTGGGTAGCGAGTCCACGTCAGTTAAATTCTTAATAAAATGTGATCCCTAGTGAGAGTCACGCTCAGTATCTGTATGCCCATTAGTTGCAAGGCAACACGCGTGCTAGGTACCTCTGCCTGCTCGCCTTGTGCCAGCGACTGGGCTCCTTGGCACACATCACTAGGCCTTGTGCACTACAACTTTGCAAGCTGTCCTTCGACTCGCGCGGGATGTCGAACCGGTTTTGGTGCTCAGGCGGCGTAGATACCAGAACGTGCACGTAAAGTTAATGTGAGGCTTAGAAATCAAACTTCCTTCTACACTGGCCGTTCTATTATTGTTGAGCTCACGTGTGAAGATGCCCAAACTCAGGATGTGGAGGTATACTCAGGAATTCGCACAACCGTTATCTCGACAAGATTTTATAGTATGGTTAGGCTGCCTGTTGATGAAGGGCCCTCCTGCAAGAATTACCGGAAAGCAGATTTGGATACAAATGAGGACACAAGATGAAGGTGAACGATAGAGTTACCAGATAAGCAGCTCTTAGAGCTGCATAAGTTGAGGGAAAAACCTGGGAGGACAGCGAGCTGCGCTCTGAAACATACGCGTCAGTCAGATTAGGAAAACAGCCATATAAATATAGATTACAAGCTCACTATTATCGAATATAAAAGCTCTGCACAAAGTGCCGGAGAGGAGATATATTGAGAATTTAGTCTCGATGAGCCGATATATTCGATATATTTATTGTAGTACACCGCAAAACTAAAGAACATACCTACCTCTTGGATTGACAAGAGGATGTAATTTGTTTATACCCGTTGACTACGAATGTCGCTGAGCTATTACTTGTTGGCTGTGGAGATATCCTGCTTCGATGAGTTGATGCATGATACTAACGTAGAAAGCGAAGGACCATCATCACGCAGAATCTTTCCTAGTAGTTATAACCAATAATATATATTAGACTTAGTGTTATCGAAAAGGTCGTGAAGAAAACACGGACGGTTATTACATATACGGTTGATCTCGTAGGTTGTGGTTGTGAATTATAGGAAGAGTGTGGAGAATATGAAAGAATTAGATTTGGAAGATGACGGCGACGTTAAGGGAGGGAACTGTCAGCACCTAATAAGAATAGCGTAAAGTAGTATGATAGAGAGTATGGGGTTGAGATAGATGCATAGTAAGCAAGATCAGTAAGACTCGAAGAAGTAGACATTATTAACTGAACTATAAGACATGTGGATCTTTAACGGACCTGCGTGGTAATGTCGAAGTATAGGGCAAACATGCACTAATCACCTTCTATCAGTCCAGAAAAATCGACACTTAATGAAATAAGTCGTAAAGCTTACGGTTGAAATTCCTGGATGAGACTGTATGCACTGTAGCGCACGACCGCTTAAAGAAGATGTTCGCTGAGAGAATAATGTCTATAAAGAATGAGGGTGATGAATAAGTTACGGTGTAAGTGAGTTGGCCTCCGCGCACCGTGTGCTGGGCCCGCAGTAGTCAGGCCTTGATGCCGATTAACCTACGAAGCTATAGTCGTATGGAACTGAACCAAGGTAAAAGTAGTGGTATCCAACTACTCGGGTATAGGCGCAGACTTTACATGTAAAGAGGATTCAAGTAGAGGTTACTGAAAATATCAGTGTTGTGACAGATATAAATATTCGATTCACATGAGCTGCGAGATTTGGGCGCATGAGTCCTGAGAGGGAGACTCCCATCTTCGTCCAATATAGGATTGTGGGTGCTCCCACACTGAGAACCCAAAGAATAAGCAACAGAGATAGTGCGAAAACAAGGAGGTATAAGAAGGATGAAGAAAGATTATAAAGAAAGGAAATGAATGGAGATATCTGGCAAGATACCCTGTGAGGGGAGACACTAAGATGACTCAGTAAAGAGTAGCAGGCCTTTTGACGTAAGCTGCACTAGGAGTGCTGGCATTGAGAGATCCAGTGTTGTTCAGTAGCGTAGTGCACTGGGATCATTGAGCTGGGTAAATGAATAGTACGTTGTGATCAAGGTACAAATCAACAATCACTTCTGTGTTATAAAATAGGGTGTCTGTAAGGTATTAATATAACTGGATCTAGAGAGGTACTCAATCGTAAAGTGTATGTGACTGAGTACCCTAATACTGAGCAAGAAGGGATAGCAGTACATCTCAAGGATCTCCTGGTGCACATTTTGCGGAGGCTGCACGACGCTGGGACGACCATATAATGAAAATAAGAGAACCTGTGAGTAGAAGTGGGCGCGCCCCACAAGCAACATTGCTAATGCGCGTCTGGGCCGCGAGCAGACTCCTCGCACGTCAGGCACGGAGTGGGCGGCACTGCAGCGCGTCGGTGCGAGTGAATTTACCGAACTCTAGGGCCAGCCAAGGCGCCGTGACCGCAGCACACCCAGACCTCGGTGAGGATCTCCGCCTAAGGGTCCTCTCGGTCGGCACCGAGCCGGAACGCCCGTCAGAGAGCGCGCGACGCCGCGCGGGAACCCGTACCAAGAATACCGCGGTAGAGTGGAGGCGATCAGTCGTAGTGTAACTGCGACGCGCGGCCTCTCTCTGCATTCCAGGCGCAGTATTCGATACGGTACGATACCGAAGAACTTAGCCCAACACTATCGATGTCTTCTTGTCATATATCAGAAATTTATTAATCCTCTATATATAATTTATAAACTAACCAAATAATATAGGTTGTCGTTGTGTTATTAACACTAAAAGCGAAGAAGTCTTAAATAACATCTCTTTTCATTGTGTTATAAAACAAATGAGATGACATAAGCTTTAAGCTATTTCATAGTCTACCTGATTACTCACCATTCACTCGAACTACTAATCATAGTATACATTCACCGATCATCCAACCACCCCTTCATGTCCTAATCATTGATCTATTGATCTATTGATCTTATTGATCTATTGATCTATTGATCTATTGATCTATTGATTAAGGTCAAATTTTTTTTACTAAAATTGTAACGTTTTTACATACCCCTAAATCAGTCAATCAGTAAATCAAACCACCATCCAACTACCTCCTGACCAGTTGTGGATCCATTGATTCTTATTGACTATTGATCTATTTGATTCTAATGATTAAGGGTCAAATTTTTTCCTAACCCATTGTAACGTTTTACCATACCCTAAATCGGAGTAATATTTCAGTAAATCAAACCACCATCCACCCACCCTCCTGACCAGTTGTGATCTATTGATCTATTGATCTATTGATCTATTGATCTATTGATCTATTGATTAAGGTCAAATTTTTTACTAAAATTGTCCTATATTTTACTATAAATCGTAATCGTAAATCAAACCACCATCCCACCACCCTCCTTACCCATTCGTAATCCATTGATCTATTGATCTATTGATCTATTGACTATTGATCTATTGAATTAAGGGGTCAAATTTTATTTAGTATAAATAAGCTAACCAAAGTAAAATTTAGTATAAACAATTTTTTTTTTATTTTTTATTTTAAAGCCTTTTAAACATAAGTGCAAACTCATAATCGGTTAAACATATAATTTTTAGCAATCAAATATATTAACACTTTTATTTAAAAGCCAACATTTATTTTAAAAAACATCTAAGAAATAAATACAGTCATACACCACATAAATTAGACCTGATAGGTTGTACAGGAAACATAAGGTCTTAACATATTGACATTATTAATATTTGTTAAAAGATGCTATACATAATGATTACTAAACATAAAATCTAAATGCAGAGAGTCAAGGAAATAAACAACATTATTTTTATTCTTATACACGGCTATCCAATGTCCATTGTTTGAAACATCCCTAGGAGAAGTATTGAAGATAAGACCAGAATCTGTATCCAATTTCACAGAACAGAGTTCATTACATGCAAATACGCCTAAAAATCTTCTTTCGTTTCCGAAGGCATTTAATATTTCTTCTTCATTCATCATTAATAATTCAAGATTATATTTCGTGTTCTGTCAATCTCGATGATTTGAGGATGCTCCAGATACACCAGAACTGAGATTGAGGATGTCAAACTTTGACCAAATTTGAGACTCAACCCTAATGTTCCTTTTCTTAGGATATTGAGATGATAAGCATTACAGGCTGAAAGATCAGCAGTGAGATCATATGCATATAAATTACTGTTTTCAGCATAATTCTTGAGATCAACACCCGTACCGTTATCGCTGCATGATACCGTATTGGCAAACAAATCGTAAAAAGGCCGTGAGCATTGAGAATGTGAGTCTTCATATATCATCTCATAATCACGACCGTAAGGTTGACCATTCACATGTAAACTGATCCCTCTAAGTCCGAAATGGGTAAATTTAAAGGGGGACTTTCCATAGTTTCCAGAATAAGCGTCGTGTTCTACAATTCCTATTATTACCTTCTGAGGTAAGCTGCCATTGACTATGTTAGGTATATTAATGCTCGATAATCCCTGGGTAAAGTTAAAAATTTTAGTCTCAATTCTCTTGATTGGATATTTTGCTGTATCGGTCAAAAGAGATTTCTCTATTTCCATATGTTTAATGGGAGATAATTTCACTTTACGTACATAAAGATATGCATCCAGTAATTTAAAGATAGGCTTTGGCTTCGTAGTTGTTGCTAAAAGAGCACTTTTAACATTAAGAGCAAATTCAGGTGTAGATCTAGTTAACCTGATACGCGTATCCACAGATGGTAGAATAAGTCTTTCCTGAGAGAATATATCACCATTTACACGTCCATAATATTCATAGGTGTTATTTTTAGATTTACCAGCATGGGTTCTGTGGTTCTCCACATCTTTTAAATTGTAATATCCACATGATTGTAGATGAGACTCCTTCGCATCTTGAGAATAATTTAGTAAAGTTTCAATATAACTTCGATAAGGGTAACTTGCAGCTGATGCTCCTAGAGATGTTTCATTTAAAAATACCTCAAGTTGATTAAAACACGTATACAGGAAATTTGTTTCGGTGGATACTATGTGGTCGGTTCCTGTGAGATCTGAACCATCTTCGTTTACTAACTTAGTCTTTAGATATAAAAACACATTCGAAGGGTCAAGATATTGATCAGAAGTGCCGGGAATATTGAAATCAAGAGGTACATCTGTATTTGTGATTGAGTGAACAGGATTAATACTAATAAAGCTGGATTCACTCACACTAATCTGTGTAGGGTTCACAGAGAAGAGATCCAATTCACTCTTACAGCAGTCAGGACTGGAGGGATGGAGGAAATGCATCTTGCTGGTACAATCACAGGACTTATAATGATGCGAGATTTGTTTAAACGTTTCTTATATACAAAATAGTTACAGGTTGCCACTGTTTATGTAAAATAATAGTGGTTCAGCATCATTATTAAAGGGCAAACACATCAATACACTTTTTCTTTATGGGACCTTTCCTATTCCTCTTTATAGGTTTTTTACAACGACCTACACCTTGACCTGTCATCTTACGACGTATTTTTCGTTTAACATCATCTAACATTTCATCAGAAGCATCGGCTAGTCGACGTTTTACAGCTGTTCGAGGGTCGACACCTCCCATAATATCCTGGAAAGTATCTATACCTGTCCTAGCTGCTTTTTTAGCAAGATATTTGCCTCCTGATTTAAACAAAGGGATGGCTCGTCTGAACAACGAAGCAAAAAATCCACCTAAACCATATCCCCTCTGCATTCTTGAACCCCTGAAGACGCGTTCCCTTTCCATTATTATTATTTATCGGAGCTTCCTTCTTATATGTACTTTACACACTGCTGTCCCGCTTGTGAATGGATAAGGTTTTCCCTCAACATCTCTTATATAAATACGAATCGAACTCAGTTGGGTCTTACTCAGGGGTAAATAAGTGAACATAAGAAAGGCAAATAACTTTAACAATCTTAGGAAAATGAACTACTCTTAACAAAGAGGCCTTTAGTATCCCCACGTACTGATGGTCTATAATATCTGTATAAACATAGGCCATACCAGGATCTTGAAACATCTTAGAAGGCATGCATACAAAATGTAATGAACTCTCGATATCATTTTTTGTGACATACTCTTCCATCGTTGGTATATAACGCGTTAGATCCTTTAGAGTAGGTTTGATATTATTTCTCAATGTTTTGTTTACATATGAATAATGGCAATTACGAAACCAACCTGAGGGGGCGAAAATAAATAAACCTAGATCGTTCAGGTTTACTTGAGCTTGAGATTTTAAGGTGATTAACACGTTATCCTCGTTAACGGCTTTATTATTAACAAGAAACACTAAATCATTACATAACGGACTTGCTTCAAATTTTTTGTTTAAATCTAGGAACACATCGGTAACCGATTTATAGAAACCTCGGTTTATGTAATATCTTTCAAAGAAATATTCTTTCTTGCCTCGTTTGATGACTGGCATATTATCGTTAATTTTTAATACATTTTTAACATTATCAACATTTCTATATATCGAAAATACCAAATATGATTCAGGCCTATTCTCTATATCGGCATCCAGTATCATTTCACTTAATCCTGCTTCATACATTTCTCGACCAAAAGTTATAGGGTTCAATAATTGAGTTGTATAGTCTGATATTTTATTTTCCGGATGTAGATCCATAGAAGCCGATGAGGGCAGAGTTAAGTCAAATAGAAATGATCTTCACTCTCCATGTTCACAAAGTAAACTGATCAGTGTTTCTTAATATCACTAGCATTTATATAACTATTAAACTTCGCGGGGTAGCCTACCCATTTGACAAGATACTGTTTATTTTTACCTTTTCCTTTAGATCCTAATATTTTTTCTATTTTATACTCATGACTCTTAGGATCAAATTGTATTTTCTGTATTTCTTGTTTATAGAACCCTCCTTTTATTTTTTCACCATCTAAATCATCAAGATAGTATAATTTTAACCCATCTCTCGGGAATTCTCTGATAGTATCTACTTTAAAAACCTCTCTCGACCATCCAGCTTCATACCCTTTTCTGAAATTTTCATCAGTTCTGGATACTCTCACATAGTCTCCTACTTTAATGCCTGTGTTATCTTTTATTTTTCCATTTGGGTTGACAGGTACAATAGGTTTCGTCTTCACCATCTCTATAGGGGTATTCTTAAGTGTTCTATGATGAGCTCGATTATATGAGTAAGCCAAGTCCTGTAGTAATATCTATATATTTAAATGTATTTCTCTTGTGAATAACCTATGCATTCTTTCCTTTTATTGTTCTTTGTTACTCTTTCAACTATTGAGGCTTTATTACTGAAAATGTGTTGTAATACCCTATGTCATAATCTGTAACTATTTCTTGAAACTCTTTACCTAAAAATTCTGAACCTTTATCTGTCCATATCATTTTAGGATATCTGTCATCCTTATTTATAATTTCTCTGACTGCTGTAGCAACAGTCTTTGATTTTTTATTATCTTTTAAAGCCCTTAACCATAAGTATCTGGAATATACATCTATCACAAAAAGAATATATTGATAGTCATCATTGTAAGATTTATATTTTATCATATCGGTCAAATCTAGTTGCCATACGCTATCTAAATATGGAGCTATAGTTTTCCGTGTAGGAAATTTTTTTCGTATAGGTTTATGAAGGGTAAAAGCATCCTCACCTTCTAAATATTTTTTCAATTCTTTTTTACTAATTTGAGGAAACTTTGAAGCAAACCTTGAAAAACCCCCGTAACTGTATGGCTGCTTCACATCAAAGTAATATTTATCGACCGCTTCCTTAGCCTCCATGACTCACAATGACATTAACAATAAAAATTTTATTCATTTATACTGAAAGGTTATATAAAACAAATGTAATATTAAAAATATTTTTTTTTTTTTAATTACAAAATAATATTAACTATTTTAAATTACAAGTCTAAAAACATAGCAAATGTATACAAATATATAACATAGGTTATATGTATAATTTTAAATTACAAATAATACAGTCATATAAAAATTATGAACTAATCCATTTTGAAGCGATGTGTGTGTTTTTTTTCCTATTCTTCCTACACTTGAACGTAATGTACTTCTACTTAACAACTTTAATCTGCCCGATGCAAAAGAAGTACCAGAGGGACTTGCATCAGGTCTAGGAGACAATGGAATATTATCCAAATCCGCTAATCTTTGTTTATTCAGGATTAAAGTTCTCGGAAAATTAATAGTCTGAAGTTCTTGTTTGATCCTGTTCCATCCTGTTACAGGAGTCTTCTTCCAATCACGCGAGAGATCGGATATCAAGTCAACAATATTCGAGCCAGGTATTGTTTCCCCTTCAATAATGATTTGACCGAGTTCGTTCCATGTAATCTGATCTTTTAAAATATTATATAGAGCTATACCCGTTTTCTTACTCCTCATTGGCAAGCTTTCCTTGAGTACATGTTTAAAATTGTCTTCTCTTTTCACCATAGGCTTAGTATCTGCTACTAGAGCTGAATCTTCCTTGGGGGATTTTAATAAAACTTTTAGATCTACTAATTTTTGTATAGCATTTTGATATAGGATTCTTTTTCATGAATGTTAACATCAGTAGTTTTAATTTATTTGATACAGTTCCTTCTCGTAATTATTTAGTTGCACAACTTGAGGATCATATAAACTCATGGGCTGCTGTTGAATCAACGGTTGACGTGGGTTATAGCTATCCTGATGTAGTTGAAGGTTTGATTGAGGTTGTTCGAATTGATGTTGTTGTTGTTGTTGTTGTTGTTCTTGTTGTTCTGCTGTTGTTGTAGTTTTGTTGCAGATTTGTTGTTGTTGTTGTTGTTGTTGTTGTTGTTGTTGTTGTTGTTGTTGTTGTAGAGGTAAGGTTCCTGTGTTATATTTCAACTTCTCATAATCGTTGTAGGGTAAAACCACTACCTTCTTCATCATTGAGCAAGCCACTTGGTTATCAAAGGAGCTATAACGGAAAAGAGTAAAGGTAGGAACACACCTCCCCCTTTCTGTATTAGCTTCTTTTTATTTTTAAGTTTTCTTACGTTACCCGCAAGTTTTTTAATGATGCTTTCTATGACGACGAACTTTACCTTCTGAGGTCTGTTTAAAGGAACATTTCCTTTTATAAGATTTAGGCATACTTCTGCTATACATTGTATGAATTTTTCATCTTCACAGATCAGTTTACGTTTTTCAGAAGGTTTCAGGGTTTTAAATTTTCTCATAAGAGGTAAATACTCTGCTACTAAATCACTCATTATTCAGGTATGTATACTGTCTCAATCTCGTTAGGCAAGATATTTGTACGCATAACACTCTATGCGTGTTCTTAGGATGAAGCTCACATAGTAAATAACCAGTGAAGGTATAGCTGTAAACTTTTAATATAATACTTTTAAGAACTCCTTAACGCTTGAGTAGGGAACATTTGGGGTAGCCACAACTATTACCTACTCCATATCCTTCTTTGCCCAACCAAGATTAACTACGTGTGTTTTTAAAGACACATCACGCATATACTTATTTTGATGAAAGATATTCTGCGTTATAAAAAATACTGTGATGTTTAAATGATGAGAGTAAACTGTGAAAGTTTCTGCTATATCCTCATTCAATTTATGCATCAAATCATCAAGGATTATAATTTTATGCCCTGGTAAACATTGAAGAGCTTTTATGTCATATAACCCTTCGTGAAATTTGATTACATCTTTGTAATCTTTAAACTTTTCTTGGTAAACACTGTAACACCATATGATTTTAACAGGTTGCTGTTCGAAAATCTCAACCCTCTTTTAAAATGTTTAATAACAGAAAGGTTTTCCCACACCCTGTAGGACCAGACACAAGACATGTAGCAGGTGTCCGGAACATAAATTTACCAACGTCCATTCTAGATTGACCCCCGAACACTAATAAAAAAAAAAAAAATTAAAATATATAAAAAAAAAAAAAAAAAAAAAAAAAAAAAAAAAAAAAAAAAAAAAAAAAAAAAAAACTTGTTTTCTTTTCCTGTTTTTTATCCCAAGAACTTAATTTATACTAAATAAAAAATTTGACCTTACCTCAATATAGATCAATAGATCAATAGATCAATAGATAATAGATCAATGATCACAACTGGTCAGGAGGGTAGGTGGATGGTGGTTTATTTACTGATTTTACTGATTTAGGGTATGTTAAAACGTTACAATTTTAGTAAAAATTTGACCTTATCAATAGATCAATAGATCAATAGATCAAATAGATCAATAGATGCAATAGATCAAACTGTCGGGATGGGTAGGTGGATGTGGCTTGATTACTGATTTACTGATTTTAGGGTATCTAAATCCTAACATTTTCTGAAAAAAATTTGACCTTAATCATTAGATCAATAGATCACTGAAATCAATAGATCAATGGATCACAACTGGTCAGGAGGGTAGGTGGGTGGGTGGTTTTGATTTACTGATTTACTGATTTAGGTATATGTAAAAACGTTACAATTTTAGTAAAAAATTTGACCTTAACAATAGATAATAGATCAATAGATCAAATAGATCAATAGATCAATAGATCAATAGATCATGATTGGACAGGAGGGTGGTTGGGTGTTTTCAGCTTTACTGGTTTACTGATTTACGGTTCGTAAAAATTTAAGTTTTATGTTATAAACCATGAAAAAGATCAGATTATTGTTTAGTAAAAACAAAACTAATATTAAAATAAAAACTAATAAATTCTGAAAACACAACACGTTTGCATTCTCGTACCGGATCGTACATGCGGGATGCGAGGGGGCGCGCGCACACGCGCCCCTTCCGCGACGGTTCGCGCCGGCTGGGGCGCCTGCGGGGGCGCACACCGCGTCGGATCGCTCCGGCGGGCGCGCCTGCGGGCGCGCGCCCGCGTCGGTTTCTCCGCCGATTTTCCTGCCTTACCTGCCGGTGGTCGGCCTGGGCGAACGTCGATCACAAGCTTGATGACGCTACCTTCTTGCTCATGAGGGAGTCTCAAACACATTAGTCGAGATCTACATCCTTATAAACATATATTTTAACACAAATATTGTATTATTATACAAATATTTACTATCCCAGCACAGCACTGCACCGGATCCAGCACCAGTGCAGCTGTCAACTCCTACTCCTCTGAGTCAGATTCCTTCTCCATT
>JABUQX010029670.1:7500-20000 GCA_015478945.1 Trachelipus rathkii
GTGAGTGCCACATAGTGCCAAGTGAGTGCCACATAGTGCCAACTGAGTGCCACTTTTTTCAAGCCTTTTCTAGCCCTCCCCATGAGCCTAGAAATAGCCTAATATGGTGTCTACCCTAAGGTAATAGGTTGAGGATTCTGAGATGGTGTACATTACAAGTTGCTAGAATGCTTCCTACTATGAGTTAGTATTTTTTCTAACACTTATACCACGACTGAATATATATCTAAAGAGTTACACAGTTGAGACAGTGTCCGCAAACGTTTCAGAGTCCGAGTCCGCGTCCGCAGGTCAGCCCTCCGCGAAGCCTGGGCCGCCCCGCGTGCGCCCGCAGGCGCAATATTACTGCGCGGCGTGCGCCGCAGGCGCAATATTTCCCGCCCGCCGCGTGCGCCCGCAGGCGCAATATTTCGCGTAACCGCCGCCGCGTGCGTCCGCAGACGCAAAATTCCCGCGTGAACGAAAAATATGATATCAATGTAAACTATTCAAAGAATTTCTTTTCAAATATACTATGAGTCATTCATTTTTAACTAACAATTGTACGAAATTTTAATTAAAACAACATCATACTTTTACATACCTTAAGAGCAGTAAATCAGTAAATAATAGAGGTGTTTATACCTAACAACCTATGGGATTTAGTATGCTTTTTGTTTTACTGCTTTACTGCTTTAACTCTCTGCTTTACTGCTTTAACTCTCTGCTTTACTGCTTTAACTCACATGTTTTACTGCTTTAACTCATATATTTATTAACATTACATACCTTAAAGCAGTAAATCAGTAAATCAATAGAGGTGTTACCTAGGGGATTAGTATGCTTTTGTTTTACTGCTTTACTGCTTTAACTCATGTTTTACTGCTTTAACTTTCTGCTTTACTGCTTTAACTTTCGACTTTACTGCTTAACTTTCTGCTTTACTGCTTTAACCTTCTGCTTTACTGCTTTAACTCTCTGCTCGGCTTTACTGCTTTAACTTTCTGCTTTACTGGTTTAAAACTTTCCTGCTTTACTGCTTTAACTCTCTCTGCTTTACTGCTTTAACTTTCCGCTTTACCTGCTTTAACTCATATATTTTATTAACATTATTTTCTTTTATATTTTTATTTTTTGTTTCTACTTACTTTTTTAATTTACTCATTTCCTATTGTTTTTGTTTTAATACTTTTTATTTTTAATTTGTAATGTAAGAATAAAAACACACAGAGTTTCTGTTATATAAAACATTTTATTTTAATAAATTGTACGAATTTTATTAAAAACATATATTTTACTGCTTTACAACTTTAATTAAACTCATTATTCATTATCTACTTGAAGAGTATGGATGTGGAGAAATTTACGTTCCGAAGTCCCGCTACATGTCTTGTAGCTGGTCCGACAGGATGTGGTAAAACCTTTCTATTATTAAATATTTTAAAGGAAATGGAGATTTTTGAACAAACCCCTGTAAAAATAATATGGTGTTATAATGTTTATCAGGAAAAATTTAAAGAATATAAAGATGTGATTCAATTTCATGAAGGCATATACGATATTAGATCGCTGGACAATATACAAGGTCACAAAATTATTGTATTAGATGATTTAATGCACAAATTGAATTTGGAAATAGCAGAAGCGTTCACAGTTTATTCCCACCATCTAAATATCTCTGTGTGTTTTTGCATAACTTACAGAATATTTTTTCTCAGAAGCAAGCATATGCGAAGTGTTTCTTTAAAACACGCAGTATTTACTCTTGTTTGCAGAGAAGAGACATGAAGTCCAAAATTAATGTATTGGCAACTCAAATGTTTCCTCTTCAAAGGAAAGAGTTCTTAAAAGTATATAAAGAGGTTACTTCAACCCTCCACGGTTATTTGATGTGTGAACTTCACCCAAAAAACACGCACAGAGTGTTGCTCCGTACCAACATTCTTCCCTATGAGATAGAAACTGTATACATACCTGAATAATGAGTGCTCTAGTTGCAAAGTATTTACCTCTTATAAAAAAAATTTAAAAAGCTGAAACCTTCTGAAAAACATAAACTAATTAGTGAGGATGAGAAATTCATCCAGTGTGTATGTGAAGTCTGTTTAAATCTTATAAAAGGAAATGTTCCTTTAAACAAACCTCAGAAGGTAAAGCTACGCCGTTATAGAAACATCATTAAAAAACTCTCCCTCAACATAAAAAATCTGAAAAATAAAAAGAAGTTACTACAGAGAGGAGGAGGGGTATTCCTACCATTACTCTTCTCCGTTATAGCTCCACTGATATCTAAGTGGTTGTCCCCATAATGAAGAAGGTTGCTGTACTTCCATATAATGAGTATGAGAAAATGAAGTATAATAATACAGCATCTGTACAGAATTCAGTTCCTCAGATTCATCATTCACAACCTCAATATGGCCAGTTATTGCCACACCTTGCGCAAAATCCACAATCACAGTTTCATCATTCACTACCCCCATATACGCAGATATTACAACCCAATGCATTGACATTACATCCTCTTTCACATCAGCAACAACAGCTGCACCAACAGAATCCTTATATTGTGAACGATTCATTAGCTTTTCAGCAGCCTCTACCTCCAAGCTTATATGATCCTAAAGTTGAACAGATAAACAATTACGAGAAAGAAGTGTACAGAATATTAAATTCAGACATTAACATCCATGAGAAACGCCTCTTATACCAAGATGCCATACAAAAATTGATAGATCTTAAAGAGTTGCATCTACATCCATCCCTACGTATTCCGCTTACCCAATGATGTAGATATACCTAATGAAGTAAAACTTGAAGTGAAAAATGAAGATAAATTTAAAAATATCCTAGAGGAGAGCTTACCTAATAGAGTGCGTAAATCAGGAATAGCTTTATATAATATTTTAAAAGACCAATTAACTTTGAATGAAGCCGGACAGATCGTAATTGATGATGAAATAGTTAAAGGCTCAAATATTGTGGATTTGATAGCTGATCTCTCACGTAACTGGAAGAAAGGACCTGTAAAAGGATGGAATGATATCAAACAAGAACTTCAGACTATTAATTTTCCCCGAAGTTTAATCTTAAATACAAGCCGATTAGCAGACTTAGATAATATCCCCGTTACGCCAAGACCTGATTCAAGTCCATCAGGCACTTCTTACGCATCAGATAAATTTAAACGTGTTACCAGAGGCCGACTAAGAAAAACACCTTATAATAGGTCTAGTTGGATTAAATCGTAATTATGTATTATCATATATATTTAGTTGTAATGTTTGTGTATAAATAAATGTTATTTTAAATCTTTTTCTCTTTCTTTTTCCCTTGTGACCTAATATCACATTTTTGTGACAAATATATATATATATATATATATATATATATATATATATATATATATATATATATATATATATATTATAATATATATATTATATATATATATATATATATATATATATATATATATATACCACATACACATGTGTGTGTATACAAAATAGAGGGGAAGGAGGTAGTTGATAAGTATTACTTGATAAGTATTACTTCAATCTGAGGGAGCCAAATAGTTTTGGGGGTTTCACTAGGTTTGCTTTAAGGTTTCCTAATATTGAGAAAAAAGAGTTAAAAGCATATTTGGAGGGTGAAGAGGCATTTACTCTACATAAACCTGTAAGAAAAAAATTTCCTACACGGAAAACCATATCTCCGCAGCTCGATAGCGTTTGGCAGTTAGATTTATCGGAAATGATTAAATACAGCTCTTATAATGAAGGTTTTCAATATATACTTTTTACAATTGACGTATACTCTAGATACTTGTGGTTGAGGCCAATAAAAGATAAAAGATCAGCTACAGTTACCGATGCAGTACTTGAAATTATAGAGGATGAGAGGAGAACACCCAAATCATTTTGGACAGATTCAGGAATGGAATTCAAGGGGCGAGAGTTTCAGGAGATGCTCTGGGAGTATGGTATAAGCTATTACAATACATTTTCCGTAAACAAAGCGGCAATAGTTGAAAGAGTCCAACGTACTATTAAAGAACGCATGCATAGATATTTTACTAAAATGAATACTTTTAAATATATTGATATACTGGACGATCTGGCTTATTCTTATAACAGGTCTTACCATAGAACTATAAAGTCAACTCCTTTAGAGATGTCAAAAACTAGAGGACGTATGGCGCATATGGATGAAAAAGAAAACATTTTATAAAATATAATTCAGGAATAAAAGTAAACGATTATGTAAGAGTTTCTCGAACAGAAGAAAGGTTTAGAAAAGGATATGAATCCGGTTGGACTACGGAAGTTTTTAAAGTCCACAATATCCATCCATTCAGTCGTGATAGTTTAAAGTTATATTATCTGGAAGATTTAAATGGTGAAAAAATAAAAGGCGGATTTTATAAACAGGAAATACAAAAAGTAAGGTTTAATCCTGTAACTCATGAATATAAAATTGAAAAAATATTAGCTACGAGAGTAAAGGAAAAAATAAGCAGTTACTTGTGAAATGGAGGGGATATCCTGCCAAGTTTAATACTTATATAAAAGCAAGTGAAGTTAAGAATCATTAATCAGTTGTCATTATAATCATGGAGAGTGTAGATCACTTTTATATAACTCTCCCTTCTTCAGCCTCCTTGGATTTACATCCTGATAATAAACTCTCGGATTTTACAACTGTGCTAATGAATCCTATACAACTTGAAAGAGAGGCATACGAAGTAGGATTATGTGAAATGATATTAAATACGGACATAGAAAATTTACCTCACGAACTATTCTGGATGACGGTGTACAGAAGTGTAGAATGTGTTGAAACTATATTACAAGCGGAAGGTACTCGTTTTCTGAAAAGAACTACAATTGCCAAAAAGCTGAATACGACCACATTTGCTACAAAAGAATACTTCATTGAAGAATTTGTTCTGCGACGGTCTTATTTTAAATCGGTGCCTGCTATTTTTAGTCATTTAAACGTTCTCTTTGATATGAGTATTATGTGTAAGGATCTGGTATACAAAACTGAAATGCGTACCTATGAAGATAAAGTAATAATATCTTTAAGTTCAAAAGTAAATGTAAACCTACGAGACCGTGACATGTTTTTTCTCGAACGATCACCATGGCAGCGTAAACATATTCGTAAACGTGATGCTGAGTTGGATATACTTCATGATATCCCTACTATGTTGAAGAGGGTTATACTATCTGTGGAGAATAACCGCATGACTCCACATGAACAAAAAGATGAAGCAGATCGAGTACTGCATTATACATGTACCCCATCCGAGATGCTCAATCATCCAGGTATGGCTTATGTATATACAAATATAATTGAGTATCAATATGTAGGTAATACTAAAGCTCCTTTATTAAGAGTAGTATATTTTCCCAAAGAGAGTAAAGTTATAACATTTCCTAATGTTCATTATCTACCTCTGAATAGATCAAATTTTGACTCTGTGCGCGTGCATATAAAAGATGTAGAAGGAAATCCTTTTCCCTTTACACACGGTGCATTGTTATGCAAAGTTCATATTAGAAAGAAACAGATGCAGTAATTACAAGCATAATGGAATATATAAGAGGTGTAGTCAGATATATTTTTCATTCATTAACATACTCTCACAGTGTAAAGATAGTATAAGAAAGATACTCCTGTAATAATGGACGAAGAAAGGGTATTCAGGGGAACAAAAATGCAGAGGGGGTATGGCCTTGGTGGATTTTTTGCCAAGCTATGGAGAAGTGCAAGGCCTTTACTCAGGAAAGGCGGGGAATATATAGGTAAAAAAGCTATAAGAACAGGTTTGCATACTATTCAAGATATTGCTGCAGGAAATAATCCTCGTACAGCATTAAAAAGACGTATAGCCGATGTTTCAGATGAGATGTTGGATGATGTTAAGCGTAAAATAAGACGTAAAATGTCAGGACAAGGTCGAGGGAACAAGAAGATTGTCATAAAGAAAAAGACTAAGCGGAAAAAACCTCTAAAGAAAAAATGTATTGATGTATTTGCTATTTAATTACTAACTGATAACTTTTTTACGATGTGTGTATATAAGTAAGGTTTTACATGAAAATGTTCATTATACGGCCAGAGCTCGCACATGCAAGATGCATTTCCTTCATCCTTCTAGTCCTGATTGCTGTAAGAGTGAATTGGATCTCTTCTCAATGAACCCTACACAGATTAGCGTTAGCGAGTCCAACTTTATCAGTATTAATCCTCTGCATTCAATTACCAATACAGATGTTCCTCTAGAGTTCAATATTCCATATTCTTCATCAATACCTAGATCCCTCTAATGTGTTTTTATATGTAAAAACGAAGTTGACAAAACCTGATGGTACAGATCTTCCTGCGGGTGATGACCATATAGTATATACAGAATCAAATTTCCTGTATACATGTTTCTCCCAGGTTGAAGTCTATCTTAACGGAACTTCACTAAGGTGCATCAGCGGCTAATTATCCTTATAGAAGCTATATAGAACATTTGTTAAATTATTCAGATGATGCTAAACAATCTCATCTCAAATCATGTGGTTTTTACAGTTTCAAAGATGAAGCTGCACATATAGATAAAGCAGCTAAAGTCATAAATAATACTTATGAATTTTACGGCCGATTAAATGGTGATATCTTCTCTCAAGAAAGACTCATTCTACCATCTGTAGATACTAGAATCATTTTATCACGGTCAAATCCTAAATTTGCTCTTAAAATAAAAAGTAAACCTGCTGTTACAGCTGTATGTCCAGAACCTGTTTTCAAACTGTTGGAGGCTTATCTCTATGTCAGAAAAGTGAAATTATCACCACAGCGTCATTTGGAAATTGAAAATTCGCTTTTGAATACTACAGCAAAGTACCCTATTAAGAGAGTTGAAACCAAGATATTTAATTTCACTCAAGGATTATCAAGTATCAATATCCCTAACATTGTGAACGGAAATTTACCACAGAAAGTAATAATAGGAATTGTGGAACATGAAGCCTACTCAGGGAATTATAAAAAGTCACCCTATAAATTCACACCTTTCGGACTTAGGGGTATCAGTTTACATGTGAATGGATTGCCTCACGGACGTGATTATGAAATGTTATACAACGGAGACCTATCTCTCTGTACTCGACCTTTTTACGACTTAATAGCCAACACTGTATCATGTAATGATAGCGGGACAGGTTTAAATCTTGAAGAATACGCAAAGAATAGTAATTTATACGCATATGATCTTACTGCAGACCTTTCAGCTTGTAACGCCTATCATTTAAACATTTTGAGAAAGGGCACCCTTGGACTAAATCTCTTTTGGATCGATTCTACAATCACCCATCACTGTAGTGGTATATCTTGAGCATCCTCAACTCATTGAAATTGACAGAGTACGCAACGTACTTTTGAATTATTAAAGATGAATGAAGCGGAAATAAAATCGGTGTTTAAAAATGAACCTCGCTTTTTAGGTGTGTTTGCTATTAACGAGAAAATAAACTCTGTAAAGTTGGAGAAGGATACATGCCTCATATTCAATACATTGCCTCGTCACATCACCTCAACAGGACATTGGATTTCCGTTTATAGAGCAAAAAACGATACTGTTCATATAATTGATTCTTTGAACTTAAAATTTATATTGAATAATCATTATATCACCTTATTTTTAAAATATAATAATGTAAGCTGTGTAAAAACTATGTCTTACCCTGTTCAACCCTTATATTCCAATTTATGTGGAGTCTATTGTATTTATTTCATTATGTGCTTTTTTAAATAACATATGTTTTAATAAACTTGTAAATATATTTGATGCTAAAAATTTGTATGTCAATGATTTTATAGTTTCTGATTATGTAATAAATGCTTTAAAATGAAAAAACGCGATTTTACTTCCCTTAAAACTCGTATATATAAAAAGGTTTTAATAAAATTTCGTACAATTTTATTAAAATAAAATGTTTATATAACAGAAACTCTGTGTGTTTTTATTCTTACATTACAAATTAAAAATAAAAAAGTATTAAAACAAAAATAAAAATAGAAATAATAAATAAAAAGTAATAAAACAAAAATAAAAAATATAAAAGAAAACATAATGTTAATAAATATATGAGTTAAAACAGTAAAGCAGAAAGTTAAAGCAGTAAAGCAGTAAAACAAAAGCGTACTAATCCCATAGGTGTTAGGTAACACCTCTATTGTTTTACTGCTTGCTGTTTAAAATATATGAGTTAAACATTAAGCAGAGAAAAGTTAAAGCAGTAAAACGAAATTAAACAGTAAAGCAGAAAGAAGTTAAAGCAGTAAAGCAGAAAGTTAAAAACAGTAAAGCAGAATGTAAAACAGTAGCAGAGAAGTTAAAGTGATAACAGTGACAAAAGCATACTAATCCCTAGGTGTTAGGGTAATAACACCTCTATTGTTTCTGCTTTACATTTCTAATATCTCAAAATACTATCTTTTAATAAAATTTCAACAATTGTAGTAAAAATGAATGACTCATATATTTGAAAAAAAATTCTTTGAATAGTTTTATTGATATCCTGTTACTCGTTCGCGCGATATTGCGTCTGGACCTTACACGTGGTGTGAAGCCTGTTGCCACGGTCACTTGCATAACGAAGGCAGTTACATGGAAATATTGCGCCTGCGGGCGCACGTGACGGTTTCGCGGTCTGATCTGCGGGTGCGGGGCTGATTGTCTTTGCGCGGAGGGCGCATGCGGCGCCCTGGTGTTCCAATTATGAACTGGGGGAAGACATTAATATTAACTCTGTTCTATGATGTGGCGTAGAGATGAGCCATCAAATATGATTTCATCAAAGATGAATCATCAATATAGATGGTCTCAAAGATGACGGCATCAAAGATGACGTCATCAAAGTTGAGGCATCAAAGTTGAGGCATCAATGCTGAGGCATTAATGCTGAGGCATCAAAGTTGAGGCATCAAAGTTGAGGCATCAAAGTTGAGACATCAAAGTTGAGACATCAAGTTGAGCATCAAAATATCAGTATTAATGAAAGTATAAGATGTATCTGTGTGTGGGTGTGAGTGTAAGTGTGTATATTAGTTTAATGTAAGTGTCATGATTAATAGTGCTTATGAGTGTCTAAGTGTATCAAGTATCTTAAATTGAATAATGTATAAGTGTTGAAAAATTCTTTCATATTGAGAAGCATCCTAGCACCTTGTAATATGCAATCGATTCCTCATACCTTGCTTATATAACCTGAGTGGGCACTTACATTAGGGCTATTCTGAAACCGGGAGGCTGAAAAGGCGAAAAAGTGGCACTCAGTTGGCACTATGGGGCACTCACTTGGCATAGTGGCACTCAGTTGGCACTACGTGGCACTCACTTGGCACTCAATGGCACTCATTGGCACTCACACTTACCTGGCACTCACCTGGCACTCATAGAATAATCATAGAACTAATAGAACATCACTAGATACTTATTACGGTGATTGGGAACCATCAAAGCCATCAAGTTAGCGTGGGTCAAAATTGACCCATGGTATCTGGCAAGGTCAAGGGCGAAATATCATGGTCAAACAAGGTTAAGACATCAAAAAAGGGCTAAGTCCCTAAAGGAAGGACTAAAAATTACCGTGGGTCAAATTTGACCCATGGAAGACCAAAGGGTTGGTCGAAAATTACCGTGGGCAAAAATGACCCATGGAAGACCAAGGGGTTACACGAAAACTTCCGTGGGTCAAATCACCCCACGGAAGATCAAAAATTTACCGTGGGCTAAAAATGACCCATGGAAGATCAAAGGGTTGGTCGAAAATTAGGGTTGGCCAAAATTGACCCATGGAAGACCAAAGGGTACCCCAAAAATTACCGTGGGCCAAAATTGACCCATGGAAGACCAAAGGGTAGCCTAAAATTTCCGTGGGCCAAAATTGACCCATGGAAGACCAAAGGGCTGGTCGAAATATCATGGTCAAACAAGTTAACGACATCAAAAAGGGCTAAGCCCCTAAAGGAAGATCAAAATTACCGTGGGCAAAAATGGCCCACGGTCGAAAAAATTAGGGTAAAATAGGGGGGTAATACGTACAACGGTTGCTTACGCAACCGTTTGGCGCACCCTTTCTTCGAAAGGGTGCTAAAAATTAGGGTTGCCAAAAAATTAGGGCTGCCAAAAAATTAGGGCTGGTAAGTTTAGGAGCTGCCAAAGAAGTGGAGCTGCCAAAAATTAGGGTCGCCAAAAAATACCGTGGGCCAAACCCATGGAAGACCAAAAGGTTGGTCGAAAAAAGGTAAAGGCCAAAAAGGTCAAGGCCCAAAAAGGAGTCCAGGTCGGGTAATTCGAGCTCAAAAAAGGTCACGGTCAAAAAAAAGGTCAGGTAGGTCGGTCAGGTAGGTGGGTTTTTCGTTGGGTGGGTTTTTCGATGGGTGGGTTTTTCGCTGGTTGGGGTGGGTTTTTCGGTTCCAATATAGCTCTCCTACTACTCTTGTTATCTTAAGAAAGATTATTTTTTTATTGTTACGTTAGCTTATGTAAATTATGTAAGGTTATGTTAGATTATTTTTGAATTGTTACTTTAGATTATGGTAGATTATGTTAGATTATTTTTGATTTTTTAGGTTAGGTTAGGTTAAGTTAGGATAGGTTAGGTTAGGTTAGGTTAGGTTAGGTTAGGTTAGGTTAGGTTAGGTTAGGTTAGGTTGTTAGGTTAGGTTAGGTTAGGTTAGGTTAGGTTAGGTTAGGTTAGGTTAGATTAGGTAAAATATTATATTTTTTATGATATTATTTTTTCAGGTATGTACGAATCCTATTCTCGATGCTGATGAAAGTATTGCTTGCATTAAAGATAAAATTAAACCTGGAAGTATAATAGTAAAAGATTGTTGGAGTTCATATAAAAATATTGGAAGTCTTGAGTGGTACAATTTTATCCATTATACCATGAATCAATCCAAAAATTTCGAAGATAAAGTATATATATATATATATATATATATATATATATATATATATATATATATATATATATATATATATATATATATATATATATATATATATATATATATATATATATATATGCTGATGATGTGTGTGTGTGTGTGTGTGTGTGTGTAGAATGTAGGTGTGTGTGTGTGTGTGTGTGTGTGTGTGTGTGTGTGTGTGTGAGCTTATTTTTTCAAATTGATACTTCTTTTGTCGTATTATTTATTTTCAGTAAAATAAAGAAAAGAAATTAAATTACTTCGTATTTCCTCATTTATCGATATTTTTTGTTTTCACAAATTATAACGATATATCGAGCGCATTCCAAACTCTACCTAAGATCCATATATATATATATATATATATATATATATATATATATATATATATATATATATATATATATATATATATATATATATATATATATATATATATATATATATATATATATATATATATATATAACATGCGATATATATATATATATATATATATATATATATATATATATATATATATATATATATATATATATATATATATATATATATATATATATATATATATATATATATATATAATACTATGTGTGAGTGTTGACTAATATTATTTAAGTAAATAAGGAGAACTTTCAGTTAAGCTCTAAATAATAAGTACTGATACTTTAGTTTAGGATAAATGAAAGTAAAAGATACTCTATACCGTAATATATAAAAATAAAGTTTAGTAAGCGCGCAAGGTTGCATAAGCATGGGCATGGGCATGGGCATGGGCATGGGCATGGGCATGGGCATGGGCATGGGCATGGGCATGGGCATGGGCATGGGCATGGGCATTGGCATGGGCATGGGCATGGGCATGGGCATGGGCATGGGCATGGGCATGGGCATGGGCATGGGCATGGGCATGGGCATTGGCATTGGCATGGGCATGGGCATTGGCTTGTCTATTGAGCGAGGCGCACTCGCAACTGGCTCACTTCGCTCGCTACGCTCGCTCCGTTCGCCAGTAAAATTATGGCAATGTAGCCCACCGAGCAAATGGATAAAATCTTGTTCCACAAAAAGACAACTTTAAAATTAATAGGAAATTGATAAGCACGCAAAGTTGAATGAAAAAAATTAATGGATAGAAAATGTTTAAGAAAAAGTATGTAAAATACTTTATGAAGAAGTTACCTTTGAAATTTATGATTAGATAATTAAACAGAAAACTTTTTTTTAAACCTTGATGATATAAATGATTGCTGAGTTCTCGAAAGCAATTAAGAAATTAAATACGAAAAACAGAAATAAAAAAAAAAATTTGAAAAAAAAACTAAATTTAAAAATTTAAATTTTTTTTAAAGTAAATTTGAACCTCATTAAGAGTAATCATTATAATTTCAAGATACTGAAAATAAAAAAGTAATCTATCAACTGAATAACTAACTAATTAGTTTGGTGAATTATCTAAATTTTTTTTATCCCTGAAGAAACATTATTTGTTCTATCAATATTTATTTTGCTTTGAACGT
>JABUQX010029671.1:0-21961 GCA_015478945.1 Trachelipus rathkii
TTTCTACAACTTTTTTGTATGTAATAATGATAAAGGCTCTTGTAATTTTAACGGTTTAATATACCATCTGAATCAGAAGTGGGAATCTATCCCGATACACCACGCCTGGTTGAAGAAAAATTAAATAAACTACATTAGTAGGTGATCCTAAGGCGTGAAATAATAATAATGTAATAACATCTCCAAACCAAGTGTAAAAAGTTCAAAAAGAAACAAATCATTAATATATAACCAAAATTATACAAAATTAATAAAATTTCAAAATTAATATGTCAAAAAAAAACGAAACATAAATTAAAACCTTTCCCCCAAAAAATGAAAAAGGTAGGTGAAAGTAAAGAAATACGAAGAAATATAAGATGCATGCTGTGTTTTAAAGGCTATGTTAAAATGGTAAAATAAGGAAAAAAAATGGAAAAAGGTGGTTTGTTGAATGATGGTCATTAACTACTTTAGATACTATCTGGTAGCGGGGTGTTATAAATCAAATTGCGTGATCATGTCTCAAAACTTACCGTAATAGCTTAAATATAAAATAAATATCGTATTAAATATTTGCTCAATCTACTGGTATCAGCTTAAAAGGAAAAATACGATTAAATGGTTCATAAACTACCGTACAGTCTTAATATGTAAATAATAGATAGAAATTGCCCAAACTTCCATAACAGATAAAATATGAAAATTAAATTTTTATTGTTATTTCAAAAATTATACCTAAAATATAAAAAAATTACGAATACTAATTTGCTCAATAACTTACCAGGGGCGAGCTCCGCAAATGCATATTCTGGCGCGTTATTAATTGAAGGCTGTATATATCGGAATGGACTTTTATATAATTATATACTAATAAAAAATGTATTTAAAATTAAATTTCAATTAAAAAATTAATAAAGTAAAATTTTAAAAATTTTATAACAAAACGAAAATAGAAAAAATTTTTTTACTCGAAATGACTTCTGGTTTATGTTAATAATATTTAAACTTCTATATCTAAGTTTGTCTACAAAGAAAATCGGCATTTAATCGATTCACCAACTACTAATATGCAACTTCTACTCTCTTGTCGACTAGTTCTATCTTCCTACCGTCATCGATCATCAAAACGCTCTTAGCACTCTTCTTCTTTGGCACATTACGTTTGACTCGCTTATAATAAATCTTAACAATGTAATGCAATTATTATATTCTATATCTCTTCTATCCATGTTAGTCTTAAAAAAAATGGGAACGTATTTTAAGCCTCTCGGTTAATGACTAAGTATTTAAATCTTATTTTGCTAGAATGCTAGAAATGGAGAAAAAAAAATATTCTCTACTACATTCTAAATTTATCACGAAACGAAAGAATGGTAGCCTTAAATATAAATATTATATATATATATATATATATTATATATATATATATATAATAATATATAATATCTATATATATATATATAGTATATTATATATATATATAAATATATATAATATATATATATATATATATATTTAAGCTATATAATATATATATATATATATATATATATATATATTATATATATATATAATATATATATATATATTATATATATATATATATATATATATATATTATATTATATATATATATATATAATATATATATATATATATATATATAATATATATATAATATATATATGTTTTTTATATATATATATATATATATATATATATATATAATATATATATATATATATATATATATATATATTATAATATATATACATATATAATATATATATATATATATATATATATATATATTATATATATATAATAATAAAATATTATTATTATTATATTATATTATTATTATTTTATTATTATTATTATTATTATATTATTATTATTATTATTATTATTTATTATTATTATTATTTTTATTATTTTTATTATTATTATTCGAACTCGCTCTAGAACGGCCTAGGTCACGTTCGTTAACTGGTGTGCATGTACCAAAGCAAGCACACACACACGTACATGCGTTTTCACATACACGTGCATAAAAAAATCGACTTACCCAAAGTTAAAACGGTATATAAAGGAATAGGTACAAAATATATTAAAATCACTTTAAAAGGAAACTTTTACTATAAATCTATTGAAACGATGAAATTCTATTATCATCAAGTAATTTTCTTTACACCGTCAACATAAGGAAAACAAGCCCTACTGATGAAAGGAAACCAAGATGCTTTTTCCCGATAATTTAAGAAGTGAACGAAACTAAACGAGATATGGTTAGGTAATATTTTCTTTGTTAAATAAAAAAAATCCTTTTAGTTTACATCTTTAAAATGAGTAAAAAAAAATTTTAGAGCATTAATATGTAACTAATTTTAAGCTTATATACGTGTTAGAGATAATAAAAAAAATTGAAGAATAGAAGTGAGTGAAAGTTAAAGAGAAATTCCAGAATTTTTGTTACACCGCTTATCAAAAGTTGAAACGGTTTTAATTGGCTTCGTTTTTTCCAGCCATTAAAAAAAAAGAATTTATTATTAATTTTTCCAATATTCTTTAAAGCTTAGTTGACTTTTTGGGAATAAGCTCGATGAATTCGTTTTTAAAAAAAAAAACAAATAAATGGTATATAAATAAAGCTAGTACAATGAAAATTGATTTAGTTATTTAAAAAAAGTAAAATTACAGAAGGTGGAAATCTTGGCTTTTTAGTAGCTTCTAGCGTCAGCCAACTGCTATTTATTAATTTTTCCTTAAAATTGCTTAAGCATTTACTGCAGTATTTTCAGTATTTTTAGATTTTTAATTTAATCAAATGTAATTTACAAATTGTGCTGTGACTTTTATCGAGCCTTATTTGAAACTGTAGTAAATATTTTGTTTTCCCGAAAAAAAACTCGAAGTATTTTAGAAATGGCTTTGTACGAATTGAACACGTGGTTTTGAGAATTCGAAAATAAAGAGAATGCGGAACATTGAATTAAAATTATTTAAATATTTTTAATGAAGATGGTATATTTGCAATTGAATGAATATGATATTGCAAAATAGACCCGGCTCGGGGGAAAAAGAATATGTTTTTCAAATGAATTATCTTATTTTCGATGTTAGAGTACTGGGATCGATGTAAGTAAATTTTAAATTTGGATAAGGAGATAGTGTTAATTTTAAAGTATCGAATGAATGTGAGAATTGAGATTTGGAAATGTATTTTCAAAGGTTATGTTATGATAAATTTCTCTTTGAGATGATTATGTTGTTAGTATTTAAGTTATAAAATAAATGAAAAATATTAAACTTGATTATGTTGTTGGTATTTAAGATATAATAGAAAAATTAAAAATGAATTTGATTATGTTGTTAATATTTAAGTTATTAAATAAATGAAAAATATAAAATTTGATTATGTTGTTAATGTTTAAGATATAATTTAACTAGTTCATAAAGTTCTTAATAAATGTTTCTTTGTCTTTAAAAATTTTCTGGTCTTTATTTTAATTTACATCTTTAGAAATGTTGGAGATATTTTCTTAAAAATAATGTCTTTGATGGTGTTTGTTTCAAAGATATTATGTTTCACATATGTTTTCAAATATGTGATGTTCCCCTGGGGGAGAGAAAGGAAAGAAAATTTTTAAGTTGGTGGGGGAGGTCTTGGAGGTGGATGACCTCTACCAGCAGGAAAAGTTTGTTTAGGAGGTAAAAGATATTCTCTTTTTCCTCTCATAATAGTAACAGGTTGTTGTTTGTTTCGTAATTGCATGGGGTGTGGGATGTCAGGGTTTCTGAATGTTAAGGAAGGTCTGTAGGATGGATCATTCACCCTGGTGTCTGGAGGGGTAGGGGAGATATTTCTGCTAAAGTAGTGGGTTGTGGTTGGACTGTTTCTTGAGAAGGAGCTCTAGGGGGTAAGGTTGGAGGTTCATCTAAGGAAAATCTAGGAAGGAGTGGTGGTGGTGGTGGTGGTGATGTGAGTCTTTGTAAAGGTGGTAATTTTGAAGGGGAAGGTAAGATTTGGAAATTTCTTGTAGGTGATCTTATATGTGCATGGGAGGATGCTTCATGGGAAGTGGTTTCTTCAGGTGGTAATTTTTTTTTTTTTTTTTTTTTACGGTTATCACCACCGCTCACGGGCAATGCCCTATTCAAGGAGGGGGTGTTAAAAACAACAAAAATTCAACTAACACAAATTACGCAGATGAGCACAGACGCGGGCTTTAAATTGAGGGGAGAAATTAAATTGAGTAGAGAACACAGATGATGGAAAGAGAATTCTACAGTAACAGAGGTGGCAGAAAGAAGGAGGCACCGCAGCGAACTAGTCTGGAGTTGCTGATATCAACACAAAACTCATGTGCCGACACAGCACCCCTTGTGCTACGAGGGCGTCTTAAAGGTGGTGGCACGCGAGTGAAAGTTCCCTCGAAGCACTTGCCGCTACGGTACCTATAGAAAAGAGATAAAGCACGAACATCGCGCCGCAAAGAAGAGGGTCAAAGTGAACTAGAAAGAACAGGACAGTTATAAGTCTTTTGCCTTTGACTCGCACCATCCAAAAGCCGGGTGAACCTGAGCCCCCCCAGATATGTGATACGTACTCCATACAAGGGCGATGAGGCCCTTGTATAACTTGGAGTAAACTGTGAAGAGAAAAATAAGTCTCGCAGTCTAAACAGAACTCCCAGCTTCCCTTGAGGCCGCCTTAGCAACCGTTTTGATGTGATATGTTTCCAAGACATTTTTTTTTTGGTTTATGTTAAGGGCCAAGGATGTTTATATTGTCGACAGGGAGAGAACGAGAGAACCGTCGAAAGAGATAGGAAGTTAGAAAGTGTTTCCTTAGAGAGGGAGATTTGTAGAAGTTGAGTTTTTAAAGAATTGAAGATTTCACAAGGTTCAGACGAACCCACCCGGAAATTCAAATTCTATCCACATCAGCGAGAATAGAATCGAAATTATTAAGACGAGAGGCAAATTCTAGAAGTAAAAGAAGGAGCAGAAATTGAAATTGAGTTGAAGAATGAAGGGTCGAGTCATCGCATATGAGTGAAGAGTTAGAAATGCAGGTGAGAAGATCATTAATGAAAAGTAGTAAATAAGTAGGCGATAAGACAAGAACCCGAGGAACCACCATATTGACAGAAAAAGGAAGAAGAAGTCGCCCCCATCAACAACAGCCGATATGAGCGATTTGAAAGAAAGCTAGACATAAAAGTAAAAGCAAAGAGAAGGAGGAACCCAAAGGAGGGGAAGATTGGAGAGCAGTGACGCGTGCCATAAAACACCCATAAATGCTTGGGATATGTCAAGCGCCAACCACGCAAAGTCTCCCCGTAGTTCTAAAGGGCGGAAAACCCAAAAATCAGTAAGATAGGAAAGTATATGTCCAGCAGATTCTTCTCTCTGATGCGCCGAAAGCCGTACTGCGATCGAATATGAATGGATATTGAGATCCTAGAGATCTAAAGATAATGATAGAGTTGAGAGAGTTTCAAAGATCTTTAGAAGAATACAAGTGAGAGCATAGGGCGATAGTTAGAAGGATCAGAAGCGGCTTCCTTTTTCGGAACAGGTTTGGACATGTGCGTGCTTCCAACACTGAGGGAAAGTGCTAGTATCGAGAACATAGGAATATAGTTGAACGAGGGGCGGGATACGCACGGAAGCACACTCCCTCAAACTCGGGGAGGAATGCCATCCGGGCCACCCGCCTTCCTAACGTTCGTAGATTTCAGGAGCCCATGCACCCGATCGAATGTAATCACAGGCAAAGGAATAGGACACCTGAGAGGAGAAGAAGGAGGAGGAGGAATGCCAGAATCGTCCAGGGTTGAGTTAGAGGAAAATTAGGAGGCCAAAGAGATTGGGCCTTTTCAGTTGGAGAATTAGCACAGAACCTCAAGGCGAATAAGAGGAGGAAAGACGATTTCCAGAAGTTGTTATGAGAATTGTTTTTTGGCAAGAGGCCCAGAAAGATTTGTCAAAGTAAGGAGAACCAAGGAGGTTAGCGCATTTTGTTTGATGAAAGCGCTTTGCTCGTCGAAGAGTAATTCCTGCAACGATTTCTAAGCAGATGAAATAGCAAGAAGTGATAGGAGAACGCGAATTTTTCCACTCCGATACGCACTGTCTCTAGCCTGGAATGGCAGAGAACAAGCACGATCGAACGATGGATTAAAAGGAGAGAAAGATTTAGTCGAAGAAGGAATGAACCTGCTCATCCCATCAACGATTACAGCTCCCACCTTATCGGCAGAAGTCGAAGCGTCACCAGAGACCAAGCAGTCACCTCAATTATAGTTAGCGTAGAGCAACGCAATGCCCGCCAAAATTCGGCCCGATCAAAGTGCCAGAAAACACGCGTAGGGCAGGATGGAGCTGTTGAGAGAAAGTATTAAAATTAAGAGAATATTAAGGTTGTGGTCAGATTTACAATAGAGCGAAGGTGGGTGTAAATTTATAGAGAGAATGGACTAGTGGCTGAAAACTAGGTCAAGATGTGTTCAAGATTGGTTGGGAATCCGGAATGTGTGTGGGTTCTTTAATTAGTTGCTCAGATCGTTGAATGCTAAATGATTCTGCCTCCTCCCCACCTAAATCAGTAATAGGAGGAACCAACCATTCAGTGTTGTGTACATTGAAATCCCCTAAATAGAGGACCCAGTATTTTGGATGAGAAGATGTAACAGTCTCGTGGGAAGTAGTAAGGAATTCAAAAAAGGCGTGAAAATCGTGTTCTGTTGGAGAACAGTAGCAGAACACAAAGATTATTTAGTAGAAGGAAGAAAGTTTAAGCCACAGAACATCGAAGTTAGGAGATTCGAGATCTCGAGACGTGTGTTACAGGAGTGTTTATATTAACATAGGCACATACTCCACCCTTTAGACGGAAGTTATGAAATAAGTTATAGTTGGACAAATTAAAAGAGTTAGAGATGAATTCCTAGCCATCTAGATCTCAGACAGGAGCAAAAGGTTAGGATTAGAGTTAGAGAGGTGGTATTCCACGGATGCAGAGTTAGATTGCAAGCCACGGATGTTAGCAAAGTCGATAGTAAGCCCTCGCCGGTGCAAATCTGCCATCTTGCATGCACATACAAAAACCACAAAACAAACAGACAAAAAAAAAAAAAAAAAAAACGTGAAATCAGGTTAAAATTATTCACACACTAAAACCTAAATTTAAAACCGTAAATGTTAAAAAGCTATAATTGTATTTACAGTAGATATGTAAAAATATGATATAAAAATCTTAAAGTTAAAAACACTAACGCTCTCTTGCACCCCTACAATTCACGAATTAAAAAAGTAAATTAAAATTGATTTAACATTAAAACCTAAATTTAAAAGTTAAAGTGACAAAATAATAAAAATCAAATTTTAAACACTGTGAAGACGAAATTCAAATTCATAAACAGTATTAACTTTAAAATAAACCTACGGGTACAGTCACTTAAAAAAAAAATAAAAAAAGAAAAAAGAAAAGAAAAAAGTTAAAACTAGGACTTATCTTTTAAAAACCTCGTACGTAGAACTACCAGAACGGATAAAATGGTATCAAAGTAGTAAGATTTAATAAAATTCTAAATAAAAAAAAAAAAAAGTTTGAAAAACATACACACTTTCAATTAAACACAGCACTACATAAACACAATAAATAAAAGGATATAATTATTTCACTGACAGCACATTCAAGCACGTCTTAACACCACGAAACCTACACACATGCTGTCTTTGTAGCAAAGGGGGTCTGTATGGTGTTGGAGAAATTTGTTCTGGTAATGCAATATCTTCATGTGGGAATACCTGTCTTTGTTGTAAATTTTTCTCGGTGTAGGGAAGGGATGTGTAAAGGAGTTGTTGGTGTAGTTCGTGGTTGACTTTGTGGTCGCTGTTGGGTTTGTGTTGGGAATATTGTGTTTGGTGGGGCGTATATAGAATGTGGTATGTTTCGTATGGTTTGTTGGGGGAATTGTAATTTGTTGTATTTGTTTTGAAGGTGGTCTTGTTTTTGTATGTAGGTCGCCGTGGGGTTGTTGGTGGAAAAGGGGTTGGAAATTATCTGTAACTTTCGATATTTTTACATTATCCCTGTGGACAATGAAAGATTTCGAAGAATCGAGACATTGGAGTAACAGTTTGTTATAAGGAACAAACTATTGAATTCTATAAGAACTTGTCCATTTTTGGGCAAGTTTGAGGGATTGTTTAGGCTTTAGGACGTTCAAGATGTGAACTAAATCGCCTATTTTCATTTGGATAGTACAAGATTTTGGTAGTTGTTTTAGGATTTGCTTTTCTGTTTCTGTGTATTTTTTTGGGGTAAAAAATTTTTGTTCTCGAGCTTGGTCTCTAATTAAGTGGGCTCGCTCGGCTATTTCATCAATATAATCATTTATGTGTTTACGAGGTGGTTGTGTAGAAGTAAAAGGGGAGGAAAAGTTTGGAATGTCCCAAGAAAGTCGTTTATTGTAAGTGTAAAGGAGGAGGTGTGGGGAAGTACCGATGGCGGAATGGTAGGTTGAGTTTATGGCAGTTTGTGTGAATGGGATGTACTGACCCCAGTCGTTATGATTGTTATTGACATAGTGTCGTAGATAATTGCTTATCTTATGATTTTCTTTTTCAACCAATGCATTACTCTGGGCGTGTCGCACAACTATGTTTACTGCCTTAATACGCCAGTGGGCACATATCTCTTTAAAAAGTTGGGAGGTCAGCTCCGGTGCCTGATCGGAAATAATTACCTCTGGAGTAGAATCGCGACAGATTATCATCTCTAAGATAGCCTGTGCAATGTCTTTGGTAGTATGTTGTTTTAGGGGACAAGTTCAACATACCTAGAAATAGAGTCTTTCATGCAAAGGATATATTTACATTGTGTAATTTTGCATTGTGGTAAAGGTCCTAAAATGTCTAGGTGGACTCTGGAAAAAGGTTCATAGGGGAGGGGGTATGCTTTTATGGGGGCGTTTTTGGGAGTATTACCTTTAATGTTTTGGCAGGAAGGACATGTAGTACAATAATCATTGGTAAGTGTGTGTAATTTGGGGAAAATGTATCTTTCTCTAATTCTAAATTCGGTTCTCTGCGTTCCACAGTGTCCCGCTGCTAAGGAGGCATGGGAGTGTTTGATGACGGAGTGGATTCATGTTTCTGGTACTTGGATAAGGAAACGTCCAGACTGTGTTGCACAATGCAAAATGTCATCGATTAGAACATGGGGGTAAGTGTCAGGCTGTCAGCAAGGGTGTCTTGTTCGGAAAGTGGTTTATTATGAGAAATGATGGGTTTTGCATATTTATAGAGGGCTTTAAGGCGTTTACATATCTTTTGTTCATTTACTATATTTTCTTTAGTCAAAGGGATAGTTCCAGTAAGGAGTACGGTATTTTGTGCAAAAGAATAAGAGCAAGGAGGAGGATTTCTACCTAAATAGTCAGGAATAGTATTTAGTTTGCCCTGCTTGTAAATGATTGTTGGGGTAAAATGCGCTATGAATAAGTTCCATCTTTTTAAACGTCCTGTAAGTTGTTTATGACGTATGAGGTGAATCAGCGGTTGGTTATCCTTGATAATTGTAAGCGGATAACCGAATACCGAATTCTTAAATTTTTGCAACGCAAAGACTATTGCCAATGCTTCATGCTCAATAGTTTTGTAATTAGCTTCAGATTTTTTAGTGCTCTGGATATGAAGGATAATGGCTTTTCTTTGCCATTCTAGTCTAATTGGTATAGGACAGCACCGAGCCCTAGGTTAGAGCCATCAGTGTTGATTTAAAATTCCTTGGAGTAATCAGGGAATCTTAATTGGGGTTGGAGTAACCACTTATCTTTAAAGATAAGAAAAGCTCTTTGTTGCTCAGGTCCCCAGAAAAATGTTGCATTCTTTTGTAGCAATTTTGTTATAGGCTTGGCAAGGACGGAGTAGGAGTCTATCAAATGATTAAAGTAGTTCAGGAAACCAAGTAAAGATCTAGTTTCTGCTACGTTAGTAGGGGGTTTGAATGTAGTAAGAGTCTGGAGTTTTATAGGGTCAGGTGAGATTCCGTCTTGGGAAATTTTAAAACCCAGAAAAAGAAGGCTGTTTCGTTGAAACTTACATTTGGCAAGTTTAATTTTCATTTTATTTTTTCTAAAAGATTGTAAAACCTTCTCTAAGTTACCAAAATGTTATTTTAACGTTTCACCAAGTATAAAGACATCGTCCAAGAAGACTCAACATGCGTCACCTAGGAGGTGAGACAACACCATTTCCATTGTTCTTGCGAACACGGGTGGCGCATTGGACAAACCAAAATTGAGTCTTGTTGGTGCATACTGACCTTGCGGAGTGCGGAAGGCTAGTAGCGGTTGTGTCTCTTCCTCGATTTCCAGACAATGGTAAGCGTCGAGAAGATCGAGACTGCTGAAAATTTTGGATTTTCCTAGCGTAGAGAGGATATCATTTATACAAGGCAGGGGGAAGAGGTCTAGCACCGTATGTGCGTTAATGTGCCTGTAGTCTGCAACGATTCTTGGAGTTGAGGAGTTCTTCTTTGGAATAAGGAGCAGAGGGCTCGAATGGGGACTACTAATAGGACGATGTACCTATTTTGTTGGGCGGACTTGACCCAATCGTCTATCTGGGTCAAGTATTTATTGGGGAAGCGGTACTGTGGGCGGTACAGCAACTTTGGGGCATTTTCTTTAAGTTGTATGGAAAATTTAGTTAACGGACAAATGGGGACTTCATCATCTTCTAAGGCTATTACATCTCTGTAAGTCATCAACAGACCAATTAAGTGGATCTTGTAATGTGGTACAACAATCTTCATTATCTTTGAAAGATTCCTGGACGAGTTTTTTGAAAGTATTTCTAAGTTGATTTGGGGTTAAGCCTCTGGAAGAAGATGCCAAATTTACATTGGACGTTTGGAGGGGTTCGTCAAGAACTTTAATAGGATTAGCTCTGGTTAGGACGGTGTTTTGAGGAAGGAATTGGGAAGAAGCGCTCATATTTATTATGTCCAAGAGAACTTGGCCGTGAGAAGCCGAACTCAGTACACTTCCAGCAAAAAAAGAAAGTGTCTGATATAAGTGTTCTCTGTAGACAGAATAAAATTGTCAGGAGGAGAAGTATGAGCGGGGAAAGAAGCTTTAACAGAAGGATTGTGCTTAGAATAAGGAGCTATTTCTGTGTCTTCTAAAGTAGATAGATTATATAAAATGTCAGTATCAATTAAAAGATTGTTAGGAGTAGAAATATCATTGGAGTAGAGGGGCTTAGCGTCTGTATGGTTTACCTCTGTATGTTTAGCATGTATGCTGGGGGATTTCTTTTTGGTAGGGTATTGGTGGGTAAGTGGTATGGAGATAGTATGGTTATTTGCTGTTACTTCAATTGTATTTTGTTTTGTTTGTAAGTTTATTCTTGGATTATTTAAGAAATTTGTACCTAGTAGAAAAGGTGTACTAAAACCACAAAGATTATCACATATGACTATAAAGTTAACTGGTATGTTTTCACCGTGTAAAGTTAAGTCAAAAATTATCGTACCCATTTGGTAAAATTCTGAACCCGTGATAGAATGTAGTGTAATTTCTGTGGGTTGTAATGGTATGTTTATGTTAAATGTCTCTTCCATTTCGGAAATGAAAGAGTACCGTCAAAGACTACTGTTACTACCCGAATCTAAAATCAGTTCTCTTTCCTCTAATATATAGTTTTTGTAATTTACACTAGCTTTTAAAATATACGCGGGTCCTATTAGTGGATTTGCTTTGTGGGCATTATTTAATAGGATTTGACTATCATTAGTAAAAGCGGAAGATAGAGTAATATCTTGGGGTGAAATCAGTATAGGTTGAGAACTTTGATAGGAATGTAGTACTAGTAGTAGTAGGAGGAGAAGGAGGAGTAGTAAGTAGGAATGGTATCTCATGGACAGAGTTTAAGTTAGTTACCGGAGTTGGGGGCATGGTATAATTGGAAGTAACTTCCTCATCGTTTGTTAAAATCGAGGATGATGCCAATTGTTGTATCAAGTTCGTAAGGAGTGCACTATTTGACACTGGTTTAGCGGATGCTGTTAGTAAACTTATCGTAGTATTGGGGTTAGTTCTTTCATGCATTGTAGCAAAAGAGGTTGTTAAAGAATCCATAGGGTTAGAAAAATTCATGCTGTCTGTCACCGTAGAGTGTGTAGTAGAGACAGTATTAGGATCGTAAAAGTTAAGTAGATCTGCAGTAAGCATAGAATCGGAAGTTATTGTAGCCTGCACCGGATGCATGGGTTCCTTAGGTATATTAATAGGATCAAAAAGTTTTAGTAGGTCAGCATTAAGCGTAGGATTATTAGGATTAGTTGTATAACTACTAATGTTTGGCGTAGGTTGAGGGTTAGGCATAGTGTTTGGTATATGGTTAGGTATAGCACTTTGGAAATGGTTAGGCATGGATATATGGTTATTCATAGTATTCGGAAAATGGTTAGGTATAGTACTTTGGAAATGGTTAGGCATAGGTATGTGGTTAGGCATAGTATTTGTAAAATGGTTAGGTATAGCATTTTGGAAATTGTTAGGCGTAGGTAAAGCATTTTGGAAGTTGTTAGGCGTAGATAAAGCATTTTGAGAATTGTTAGGTGTAGGTATAGCATTTTGGGAGTTGTTAGGCGTAGGTAAAGCATTTTGAGAATTGTTAGGCGTAGGTATAGCATTTTGGAAGTTGTTAGGCGTAGGTAAAGCATTTTGAAAGTTATTAGGCGTAGGTAAAGCATTTTGAGGATTGTTAGGCGTAGGGTATGGACAAGTTTGAGAATTCTGAGGCGTCAAAGTTACAGAATTTTGGAAATTCTTACGCGTGGTTATATCCTTCTAGATTGTTTGCGATTTGTTAGGCCCTTTTTATGTTTACGCATGTAGTAAGCATAGAGTAGTGTCATAGGTGCTAGGAGTCGTTATGGTGCGAACATAGCGTTAGCAAATAGTGGTAGGAGTAGCTAATATAGTAAACATAGCGTTAGCATAGTGGGTAAGGAGAGCTATAGTAGTAAGTATGAAAGTTAGGCATTAGTGGTAGGGTTAGGTAGAATGTTAGGCATAGGGTTAGGTAAAATAGTAGGAGGAGGTAGAGTGTCAGGTATAGGTTTAGGTAAATTGGTAGGAGTAGGTAGAGTGTTAGGCATAGGGTTAGGTATATTGGTAGGAGTAGGTAGATTGTTAGGCATAGGGTTAGGCATAGGTTGCGGAGGTAAGGTAAGCATAGTAGGAGTACTATCTACTGAATGTGGGAGAGGAGATGGTGTGGGAAAAACATCATTTAATATACATATGTTTTTTTGTATCAGAACAAGTGTTAGGATTAGTGTTAACACTCTGTTTTTCCTTAAAATTATATTTTACATTATTTCCCACAATTTTATTTTTAACACTCTGGTGGTGAGCTAATCGGTCATTAGCCCAATTATCGAAATTAGCACTATTATTATTTATAAAAATATTACTTATCATATTTCTATTTTCAAAATTATCACTTTGTTCTAAATTATCACTGCCTTCATTTAAATTTTCACTAAATTTTTCAAAACCATTAAACTCTGCTTTTTCACTGCACTTTTTCTTTTCAATATTGGGTATTTGTCCATTCACTTGTGTACCTGTACTAAAGGTGGTTTGCAAACTAAATGAGTTAATGCCAATGTCAACATTGGCATAACCTCGGATATTCACATTATCCGGACTATCCTTTATATTTAGTGTACCTAACGTAGGGTGTTGTTGAGAATTCTTATCATCTCTTAGGGTGTGTTCATTAATGGGGAAAGAAGCAAGGGAAAAGAAAGATTGGCTCTCCCCTTTTAATAGTTTCCCTGGTTCAGTAAGGAATGTGGATCCTCAGAATACATTTGGGGATGGTTGGCATCGTCTTGAGGTTCCATGTAATACTGTTCTTGAGGATCGTCATAGTAATAGGGGACATTATCTTGGACTTGGGCCATTCTCGTATAAGAAGATCGTTGTTGATTTGGGGGACCAGGTCTTCTGTAATTTGGATAATTCGTAGTGGCTGAACTTTGTTGGTGAGCTCTCGGGCGTATTCCCGTGTAATTTAGCCGATGAATGCCTGAGCCAGTCCAAGTGTTATGTAAAATTGCTTGTTTCATGATATGAGTTATTGGGCTTTTTTATGGGGTTATTTTTGTTATGGTGGTTCCATTTGGAATTTTAACATTGGGGGGGGATCCCCTGTGGTGTGATTTGTTACAGAGGGAACAGAAAGGATTAAAAGGGCACTCTTTAGTCAGGTGCATTCCTCTTTCACAGTGGTAACACACTATTTCCTGTGCATGAGGAAATGTTGGAGTATGATTATATTTTCTTTGATTGGTTTGGGGATAAAGTTTTTTATTATTTGCAGTGGGTCTTTGCGCCTGGTTATTGGGAAAGTTGTTTGGTTTATAAGTTCTGGTTTGTGCCTTATTTAAATGAACATTAGCTACAGTAAGGGTTTTTCGCAGGGGGTCGTTAAGTCTACCTTCTGATTTTTGTAAGTATTTGCTGACTTGAAAGGAAACAGGTAGTTTGTATTCATAATGTTTTTGAAAGTCTGCTCTCAATTTCTCAGTTTTTTCTGGTAACAAATTATATATATGGGAAATGGTTAAAGCATTTACTATTTTTGTAGTGGGCTGTAAGTTGTTGTCTAATTGGGAAATGGTAGTGAAAAAGTCCTCGTAAAGACTGTTTAAATGCAAAATGGCAGAGGAGAGGGAGTTAGATTAGTTCCATCGGAATTTTTAATTCTAGTCATGGCTTGGAATAAGTTGAGGGGTTCATCAGGGAAAATATATTCTTGGAGGACTTTGAGAAATTCCTCCAAGGTGGATTTTTCAAATTCATTTTGTTTTGCGTTGAGGATTTTCCTAACCTCTGCATAAGGGTCGGTGGTGATCTGTGTCATGGCCTGAGCTAATTTAGCTGGTTCTGTTTGGCAGTTTTGGAGAGTAATGTTCTCATTCAAATTACTCTTCCATTGAGTTAGGGTTGGACCTATCCAGACTCCATTTATTCGCCCCGTCAATAAGAGTTCAGGCTTAGTGACCTGAGCAATGGCGGTGATGGTTTGTATGGCCTGTGTAGATGTAGGCGTAGAAGTGCCCACGTTATCACCATTTCCATTTGTCATTTTGGAAAGTTTAAGTGTAAGTTAATAATAATAAAAAAATAAGTGTTTGGTACCTCTTTATGCGATCTTCACTTATCGCGAATGTGCCGATTTAACAGATGGCGTAGTGGAAACTCTTTTCAAATTTCAGAAATGTAGGTTGCTAGTTTTCTACTTCAGGTTATAGCAAGTTTCGCCAGTTTTCTACAGCTTTTTTGGTGGGGAATTCAAATTATAGGCCAAATGATATACAACGGAGTTTTATTTTGCGCTATCGATCAGAAGTGGGAATCTATCCCGTTACACTACGCCTGGTAGAAGAAAAATTAAATAAATTACATTAGTAGGTGATCCTAAGGCGTGAAATAATGATAATGAAATAACATCTCCAAACCAAGTATAGCAAAAGTTCAAAAATAAATAAATCATTGATATATAACCAAAATTATAAAAACATTAGTAAAACGTCCAAAAAAAAAACAAAACATAAATTAAAACCTTTCCCAAATAATGAAAAAGGAAGGTGAAAGTAAAGAAATACGAAGAAATATAAGATGCATGCTGTGTTTTAAAGGCTATGTTAAAATGGTAAAATAAGGAAAAAAATGGAAAAGGTGGTTTTTAGAATGGTGGTAAACTACTTTAGAACTATCGGTAGCATGCGGTGTTATTTAATCAAATGCGTGACATGCTCAAAACTACCGTACAGCTTAAAATAAAAAAATTACGATAAAATTTGCTCAAAACTACCGTACAGCTTAAAATGAAAAATACGATAAAATGTGCTAAAAACTACCGTACAGCTTAAAATGAAAAATACGATAAAATATGCTCAGAACTAACGTAAGGCTTAAAATAAAAAAATTACGATAAAATTTGCTCAAAACTACCGTTCAACTTAAAATAAAAAAAAAAATTACGATAAAATTTGCTCAAAACTACCGGACAGCCATGCAAATGGCAATTCATTGGGCGCGTTATTACTTTGAAGGCTCGTGTATACCGAATGGACTTTTAAATTAAACAAAAAAATCTAATTAAAATTAAATATAAATTTAAAAAGTTAATAAAGGTAAAATTTTAAAAATTTTAAACAAGCCGTTAAATAGAAAAAAAAAATTCCTCGAAATGACTTCTGGTTTAATGTTAAAAATATTTAAATACTAGTTTGCTAAAAAAAAAACGAATTTAACATTCAAACAAATATGTAGTTCACTCTTGTCCGAATCATTTGCCTAACGTGAACGAAAGAGTTTAGCACTGTTCATTTGGCAAACGTATGATGCTAAAAAAATAAATTTATTAAATTCTATAATTCAAGTTAGTCTTTAAAAAAATGGAAACGTATTTTAAGCCTCTCGGTTAATGACTAAGTATTTAAATCTTATTTTGCTAGAATGCTAGAAATGGAGAAAAAAAAATATTGCAAACAGAAATTAAGTCTATCACGAAACGAACGAAGGTAGCACTTTAAATAAATTATATATTAATTATATGTATATATTATATATATATATTATGAATATTTAATTAATATAATATATATATATAATATATTAATAAAATAATAGTATATATATATATTATATTATATAGTATATATTATATATAAATATATATATAATAGTATATATATATAGTATATATAATATATATAATATAAATTATAATATTTTTTGATTAATATCTATTATTAATATTATTTTATTATTATTATTATTATTAATTATTATTATTATTATTATATTATTATTATATATTATTATTATTATTATTATTATTATATCAGACTAGCTCTAGAACGGCCTAGGTCACGTTCGTTAACTGGTGTGTATGTACACATAAGCAAAGCCACACACACACACACACGCACACACGTACATGGCGTTTTCACATACACTGTGCATAAAAATTAATCGAGCCATTACCAGTAAAGTTAAAACGGTGATATAAAGTGAAACAGGTTACAAGAAAACTATTATTAAAAAATCACTTTAAAAGGAAGATGGACTTTACGTACTAAACACTGGGAAACGAGGAAACAATATCACAAGTAATTTTTGCTTGTTTACACAACGTACAACAAAGGAAAACAAGCGCTACTGATGGTAACAGGTGAAGCCAAGATGCTTTTTCCGATAAATTTAAGAATGAATCGAAACTAGAAGAAACGAGATATCGGGTTACCGGTTAAATTTCTTTTGTTAAATAAAAAAAAAATTCCTTATTAGAAACTTTTATTTATCCTAAAACAGTAAAGAAACAACGAATATCACCCACTCCACCCCTTGCATCTCTCTATAAGCTTATATGACAAATCGTAGTTAGAGATTAATAAAAAAAATTAATGAATAGAAGTGAAGCGATAAGTTAAGAGAAATAATAATTCAATCCCTTCACCACCGACTCATACAAAAGTATTCATACCTAAAATGGCTTCGTTTCTCCAGCGCATATCTTATAAATATAACAAATACATATTAATTAATTTTTTCCAATATTTCTTAAAGCTATAATACTTATATAATGATATAAACTTTACCGTATTTGAATTCGTTTTAATAAAAATAATACAAAAAAAAATAGGTATATAAATAAGCAGCTGCAATTGTAAAATTGAAGTTTTAGATGCTATTTAAAAAAATCAATACAAAAGGTATCTAGGAAAATGCTAGTGGCCTTAAATATTTAGTAGCTTCTAGTGTCGCCAACTGGCTATATTAATGAATTTTCGACTGCAGATATTTTTAGATTTTGGAAAATTTTAACAAACTGTAACCTTTACATAATTGTCTCTGTGCGAGGTTTTAATCCGCAGCAGCTTAGTATTTTGAAAGCCGAGGGGTTAAATATTTTGTTTTCCCCGATGAAAAAAAAATCCTCTGAGTAAACGTTTTAGAAATTGCCCTCCTTTTACGAATCGTAGAACCACGTGGTTTTGAGAAATTCGAAATAAAGGAGAAATAGCGGAAAATAAATTAAATATTTATAATATTTTTTATAAGATAGGAATTATTTGCAATTGCCACCGAGTGAATATTGAGTGTTTGCAAAATAACTATAGAGCCGCCTATATAGCAGTATATGATACTGTATGGACTATACCTATAATCATATAACTAATATGATATCTATAAATAATAAATTAATATATATATAATATACATATAATTATATAGTATAAAATTAAATCCATACGTGCTAATAATATATACAAATATTATTTAAAAATGGTGTTACCACCACTCACGGGCGGAAACCCTATTCAAGGAGGAGAGGTTGTTACACGCCTCATGAAGTAACACAAACTTTAACGCAAAATTACGCAGTAATGAGCACAGACGCAGGCTCTGAGGTGAGGGAGATTGAAATTCAGCAGGAAATACTGAAGATGGACGAGAATTCCAAGAATCAGATAGGGCTGGAAGAAGAGAGCAGACCCGGTACCAGCGCCAACGTATCCTGGGGTTAGCAGCCCTAATTATCTACAACAAACATGTACATAATGCGCAAGCACCACAGCCATCCCCTGATGGTGCTACTCGAGGACGTGCGTAAAGAGTTGGAAGGTCGCGAAGTTGACAGCCCTCGAGCAACCTGCCGCTTCGCAGTTAGACCTATAGTAAAAGATAGATATAAAATGTAGACAACCAACATCTGCGCATCCGCCGCGTAATCAAAGAGTGGATAGAAATAGCGTCAAGTAGTTAAGTGGAAATAGTACCGGAACAGTTATATAATGAAGTCTTTTTGGCCTTGACCTGAACCCTGCTAACAAAAAGCCGGTGTGATAAAACCAGGGAGCCCAAACTCAGATATAATGAGAGGCAGTACTCCATAACAGGCGCAAACATGAATGAAAGGCCCTATGTATAGACTGAAGGAACTAGAAGAAAGACCTTTATATATATAAATGTAAATCACATTAAAAATCTGTCAGTGAGTCTATCAAAAGCTATTGACTTGTAAAAGAAAGTCGATGCTTCTTTAGCATCCTAAATCAAACTGCTGAGATCTCTTTTTTCCATAACATTATTTTTTTTATTAAGATAACGCCATCAAGTAAATTTTGTCAAGCAGGATAAAACGTAAGATGAACCGTCGAAAGAGCGATAGGATAAGTTGGTAAGACGTGTTTTATCAGTGTAAGGGAGATTTGCTATAGAAGGTTGAGAGTTTTTTAAAGAAATTAAAATTTACCTCATTAATTTAGATCCATCAGAGTTAGTAAAAATTCTTCTTCCAGATCTAGCTAGAATAGAATCTGAAAGATTAAAAGACGAGAGGCAATTTCTAGAAGTAAAAGAGTTGGAGCCAGAATTGAAAAAATGAGGTTGATAATAAGAGAAGGGTGAAGGGAAGGATCGGAGTACGAATGCAGAGCATACGAGAATGGAGCTAGGAGTAAGATAGATGTAGCATCGGGAGTGAGAGAGGATACGCGTTGAATTGAAAGAGGTAAGAAGAGTAGGAGATAAATCAGAAACCTGAAAGAAGTGAACTCCACTAAGTTAAACCAGAAGAGAAGAAGAAGTAACGCCCCGTTGTTACCAACACACCAGAAACAATGTTGACAGTTGATTTGAGGAAAAGAACGTAGACAAGTAGTTAAAGCAAAAGCTGACAGGGTAGAGAACCAAACCCGAAAAGAAGGAGCCCTATGGGCTAAGAAGCCAGCAACAAGTAGACTCGCCTGCGTCTGACCTTATCAGCCCGAATCCAAAAGCTCTTGCATATGTCAACGCACCACCACGCAAGATCTCCAGTAGTTCCCTAGACTTGGCGCAAAACACTAAATCAGTAAGATAGGGAAAAGTATATATCGCCAGAATAGACCTGCGTAACGCCGGGAAAAGCCATACGAAGGCGATTCAGAAGAAAGATTAGTATGAATATGAACTTACAGATGTATCTTGATAAAATGACAGATGTTGCAGAAGGAGTGTTCAAAGATCTTTAGATAAGAACAGCGAAGATGTTGAGAGTACTATAAAGGCGATTAGTTAGAGGGAATCAGAAGTCGGCTAACCTTTTTCGGAATCGGACTGGACATTTGTGACGTATGCTTCCATTACATGAGCGGAAAGTGTTGAGAGAAAAAGTATAGTGCAGACATTAGAGAAAATTATAAGTTGAAACGATTAGAGGGGCCGGGTATCAGTCATCGGAAAGCAACTACTACCCTCAACACTGCCGCGCCCGAGACAGGAATTGACCATGCGTGGCCCAGACATCCGCCTCTAGTTACAAGGCCTAAAACCGTTTAGCGTAGAACATTATACAGAGGCCATGCCATGCGATGATACATCACTCAGAAGAACACAAGAACCAAATAGAACACCCTGAATGAAGTGAGCAGGAGAGGGATTTAAAGCCAGACATAGACGAATCCCAGATGCCCAGAGAGGTTGAGTTAGAGTATAAAATAGATATAGAGGCCGAAAGAGCATTGAGGGCCTTTTCAGTTTAGAAAAAGGTGAGTAAAAATGGAGTAGGATATGAGCAAACAGAACCATTCAGAGGGGTCGATATAAGCGAGAGAGCCAATAGGAGCAGATTTACGAGCGCGCACTTCGTTAGAGTTTTAATGTTTTTGACACGCGGCGAGAAGGCCTGCCGAAGAGATGTTGGGACGAGGCGCAGTCGGACGCAGAGCCGAGAGCCTGACGGCAGCCTTTCTTTGACTCGACAAGCTCGCCATTTGACCGATCGCAGAGGATCCCCTGTCGTGGTGCCCTCCACACCGACGGTTTCTAGCGCAGAACTGACCACCACATTAGACATAAGTATAAGAAAGGGAGACGAGATATTTTTCCCCACTCCGATCCGAGACGTGCCTGTCTCGTGAAAAGCCGTGAATGGCACAGTCGCCGAGCGAACAAGCCCATCGGGACTCAAGCCCATGGATTCTAGTCGAGGAGACGAAAGATTTATTCGAAGAAGGATGATACTGAGCATCCCCAATCAACCGAAATACAAGACCTCCCAGCAGCCCGCTATTAATCGGGGCAGAAGCATACCCGACGGGCCACAAAGCACACAGAGGACATAAGCAAGAGTCAATTCACAATTTATAAAGTTAGCGTCCCTAGATAGCAACGCAAAGCACCCCCAATCGGCCGATCTAGATGGTGCCAGAAAAAGAACGATAGGAAGTGAGAGGGTTGAACGCGAGATTAATTATAAGTATCCTTAAAATTAAGAGATATAACGGAGTGTGGTAGGTACAGGGTTTACTCGTAATGAGAATAGAACCATAGTGTAAGTAATATATAAGTAAAGAGAAGGACTAGTATTAGTTGAAACATGGTCAAGTGTCGTGATCAAGAAATTGGTTAAGTAGAGCATACTCCGGACATGTGGTGTAGGGATTCTTAAATTAACCAGAAATTGACTAACCAAGAATTCGAGAGGAATGAGTGTACTGAATGCGCATATCGGCCTGGCGGCCGTCCCTCAGCCCTACCAAAGCGTGGGAGCTCCCCAAAATATAGTTATGAGAGGACCCCAATCATTACATGTGTTATTGTACATGACAACTCCCCCTAAATAGAGGAAGACCTCAGATAAAAAGTAGTTTGGAGTGAGAGAAAGAAGGAACTATACAATTCTCCCGGTAGAAGTCGGCTCTAAAGATTATAATCAAAGAGAAGAGAAAGGCGTGAAAAAGTCGTTCATAATTAGAGCCGAGAGCACCAGTGCATGAAGAACAGATAGACAGATGTAGACTATCAGAAGGCGAGAAAGATCTTAAGCCAAATAGAAACATCGAAGAATTAAGGATAATTCGAGATGATCAGCGAGACGTGTCTACAGA